>OZ010799.1:333045926-333203403 GCA_963932465.1 Maratus speciosus
GAACGTTTTTAGCTCCTACAATCCCCTTGTCGTAGTCGCATCGACATAAATTATAGCTTATGTAAAAACAGGAACTGTCAGCACCCATTTGCGACTATTACTTTTGAAATCGGTTTGGTAGTTCCAGAGATTATAAAGAAATCGTAATTTAGAACATTTTAAGAACACTTTTCCCTCATTTCATCCTTTTTAAATTTTGAATTTAAAATTTATCTAAAACGTTTCACCAAGGGTATGTGAAAAGACTTTTTCTAGTCATATAAACTTTAATTATTTCCTTCTTATTTATACAAAAATCACTGCTTTTTAAAATAAGAAAAGGATAAATATAATCACACACTTTTTGGAATAAATTAAAATAAACAAATAAATGAATATATATATATATATATACGAGGGTCGATCTAAAAATAAGGTTCCCATCAAATTTACAAATAGACAACATTGTTTATTCTCATAGCAATTTACATCGTTGGAAAGAAGAAAGTTTGCTCTATTTCTCTACATAATCGCCATCTTTTTCTACGTATTTTTGTTGGCGGTGCTCCAATTTCTGTATCCCAATGTCTTAGAACTCCGGCGCCAACCCGCTGAGGAAGCGTTTCACCACATCGCCATCGTCGCTCCGAAAGCGTTGGCCACCCAGGTGTTCCTTTAACTTGGGAAACAAGTGATAATAACCCATAGAAGTACCAGCGATGACAGCGATGACCACCTCGGGAACTCAGCTTTCGCTTTAGAGTGTTAGTGCAATCCCGAGGGGTAGACCACATCCACTTCTCCCGACTCTCAACCAGAGTCTGAGAGGGAGCGTCGGGTCCCTGATCAAGCTGCTGAGATTTATTTCGGTTACTGTGAGATTTACAATTACAATCACAATTGGTTACCCAATTTTTCTGGGCGAACCGAAGATTTCACATCGAGATATATGACTGTATGTAGTGATTACATGAGGATCATTTCATCTAATGTGATTGCATAATTGTTTACAATTTTCTTGGATATATATACGTCACAGTACATTTAACACACAATATTTAACATAACAATTAGAAACACATTACAACACAATATCAAACACCTACTATTTACATGACTGTATGTAGTGATTACATGAGGATCATTTGAATGTGATTGCATAATTATTTACATTTTTCATGGATTTACAGGGATTTCACAGTACATTAAACACACAATATTGAACATCACAATTAGAAACACATTACAACACACCTACTATTTACAATTTGCACATACTAGAGTTTGGAGAGATGCACAAGATAAAAATTCAAAAGTGATAGAAGTTTCTGGCACCCGCTAATAACCCGTTTCTCCCTCCATGCTACACCCTAGTGATGGAGTCGGACTAGAATGGCTCTGGATTTGAAAAGATGTACTCGTTTGTTTCTATAAACCTCATGCATTGTATGATCTTGTTGAGTAGTTGTGGTTTCTCTTTTACATCCCGCCACCAACTTGCTAAATTCATACGTGTGTGTTTTTTGAGATGATAATGCGATGTTAATGTACAGTATAATACATAGTGTAACGATGTTGACGGCAAGCCACAAATGCATAGTGGGGAGTCTCTTTTGTTAATTTTGTATAAGTGTTCCTGAAAGGGGCCGTGATTTGTTAAAAATATGTGTAAGTATCTGTTGTTTACGAAATACTTGTGGTCAACCAATGGCAAGAATTCCTTCGTATATCGACCAGTGTCTGAATCCGTCCAGCGTTTTTGCCAATTTTTTAACAGATTCTGCTTTGTCTGTGATTTTAGTGAAGAAGCTGGATATGGTAAAAATGTATGTATTAGTGTTTCATCCGTTACTGCCGATTTTGCCAGTTGGTCAGCTGCCTCATTGCCCTCAACACCTGAATGTCCTTTTGTCCAATTGAAGTATATGTCTTTTACTGTTGTTTGTAATTGTTGAAGAATTTTTAGTATTAAATAGTTTGTATTGTCAAAATTGTTTAATGCTTTTAAACTTGACAGGCTATCCGTTATGATTAAGTATTGAGAATGTTTGTCCGACTCTATCCACTCTAATGCTGAAGAGATCGCGAAGAGTTCTGACTGGAAGACGGAGTTATCCTGGGACAGTTTCGCTCTCCAAGTATAGATTTTCTCGTTTTTTTCGTACACACAAAATGCCGAGGCTGTGCCTTCGGACATTTTGGAACCGTCCGTGTATATTGTAATTTTGCCTACATAGTCGTTTATTTCACAAATTTGTATTTCACTTGTTAGTGGTGATGTTTTGTATTTTGAGCATTTTGGATAGTATAGTGGAGCAAAAGCTTTTTCTGTTGACTTGCCGAGACGAATCGTCCCCGAATACTCCGCCTCCGCCTCCAACTGCAAATCCAGTGGGGGGAGACCTGTGAGGACCTGCAGGGCGTTTGTTGACGTATTGCAATATGCTCTCGTTATCAGCAACAAAGCTTTCCTTTGTGCCGAGAGCAAATGTCGACGACCGTGATATTGCGCCATACGCGGAAACCAGACAGCACACGCGTAGGCCAGTTTCCTTTGTAAGATCGCCGAGTACCAAATCTTAAAAAATTCCGGAGGGAGTCGACCTGAGATTGATGAAAATTTATAAAGATTTTGAGTTATTTTTCCGATTTCTACTCTCTTTTGTGCCACATGTGGGAGAAATGATAATTGTTTATCTAATATTACCCCCAGGTATTTTAGTGTTGTTTCTGATTTTATTGATTTATCTTGAAGTTTAAATGTGGGGCCCCGCTTAAGGTGTTTGGGTTTGCCAAAAGTTAATGATGAGGATTTTTCATGTAAAATTTCTATTTTGTTGGTTTCTGCCCAATTCTGAATAAATTTTAAAGCTTTCTGACCTTTTTGTTCAAATAAAGAGAAGGAAGGCAAACATATCTTTGCATTGCATCTTCCCTGCCTGCTGTTTGCCACCGGATAATTTTTCTTTCGTTAATCCCCATGAGCACTTGCGGCAAAAGGGGTGAAAGTAACAAAGCCCACTGGATAGTAAGGTGAAGCGTTAGGGAGGGTTGCAAGCAGTTCGTCTTCGTTAAATCCCGTCAGCCCCTGCGCGCTTCAGAGCTAATCCGGTTTCTTGTGTTCGTTCTCGTTATTGGTACTTCTATGTAATCACCAGGTGCGAGGTCCGATAACCGCCTCCGAAACTGACGGTCTATCACTCCGTTCTTCATCGTGGACTTCCTTCCGACCAGCACGAAACTCCCTGCACCACTTTCAGACGCGTTGAACGTACATACACTTCTCGCCGTACACCTATGTCAACTGACGATGAATATTCACGGGTGGAGTCCCTTTGGTGTGCAAAAAGCGAATTACGGAACGAACCTCGCACTTGGCGAAATCAACAATGGGAACCTCCATCTCGGACGGCTGCTGAGCCAAGAATGAGCAGCGCAGCGAAGCGTGGCCGGGGGAATCGCCAGTGCGGGAACAGCCGCGTACAGGGCTGTTGCCGTATTTCACCTCGCACCTTCCCATGAGGCTGGAGTTTTTTTGAGAACCTTATTTCTGGATCGACCCTCGTATATATATATAATGATAAAGATGAAATCACAAATATATGAACAAATTGGTAAACATATGAATAACATAAAATATATGAACAAATTCTGAAGATGAACAAGATATGAACATAGGAAACCAGTATGTAAAATAAGAAACTATGAATAACCCACAGAATCATCAGAGGAGCTTGCAGGTTTAATTCATAGTGAAGATGCGTTATTTCATCCAATTTTGTTGGCATTAAGCCTAAAATGATAGATATAATTTTTATTATAAATTGCAAAGTTGTCGTAAGCTGTATATCTATATATTGCAATAATAATAATTATTATATATATATATATATACATAAATATATATAAATAATATGTAAAATATAAAAATATTATATAAAAAAATATAAAAGCAACATATAGAATAGATATTATAAATACATATTAAATGTTAAATATTAAATATTAAATATTAAATATAAATAAAAATAAAAATATGTAAATTTAATAATGTATAATTATAGAATTAATTATAGTATAATAAAATATATAATAATAATAATAATTATATATATATATATATATATATATGTTGCATTTTGCTATCGACTTTTGTGACATTCCGGCGACACTCGTATATCTTGAAGTAAATGTAGTATACTTATCAAGGCCAACCCTCCGTTATCATGAGAATATCGGAGTGCAGTCAGGGTGGCGAGTAGAAGATAGGCTCCATAAACATTGAAAGATTTCCCATGGCATAACTAATAGAGTTATCGTAAATTTAAACGTTGTTTATTTGGCAAGCACATATCATAACACTTCCAGTAGCTTGTCCGTCATCTCTCGAATAATCGTTGATCCACTTCATAAAAACTTAAGACGTTAAAAGTATTAGAATCTTCACATTAAAGTCATTCACCCCAAGTAATGTAGATTTATTAAACAACCGGAAAAACGTAAAATCTCTCGCTCCATCGTCGATGCAACAGTATAAATACTCAAAGAAACAAAGCGCGGATAGATACATTAATAGTGGAGAACCAACTCCAGCATAGAGAGGGGGAGGAACGGGTCAGGAGGCAGGCAACGATTCGATGGGAAGGGTGACGAACGCGTGACGTCGATAATGAACTCTTTATACTCGGAGTCAGATTAAAACGTAATCAAATGCTGGCGGGAGCTTGCAAGGAATTGGGGGGAAAAAAACATCATCGAACAAATGCAAAACATTCGAAACAAAAAGAATTTAGTTTTAGAATAAAATGAAATAATTTAATGGGTTTTAAGATTAGACGAATGGATTAAGGTTTTTAGAATAATAAAAGAATACGCAGATTTAAATGAATGAAATAAAAGACAAAAGATACAGGGTGTCCAGCGAATAAGACCCTGATTTCAAAATTAAATATCTCAAAAACAAAGATAAATAGAATTATGCGGTAAGCGGTTTGTTTATTAGCTAAGCTGTAAAAATGTTATACAGAAGTTTCAAAAATTAGTTGCAAAAACCGCTAACAGATGGCGCTGTAATCGCAATGCCTATAAATTGTGTTTTGAAGTCCAGAGCACTACCGTCTCATTCCTAGATGGCTTCCTATGGAAGAACGAAAATTGGGAAAGACCACTTTTTCGTTGGGGTGATGTGCAGAAGTGGAGACATCTGGTCACAGAATTATTGCATCAGCATCAATTTTAGAGAATTTCAATTAACAGAATTTTCAATAAAAAGTTTAGCAATCATTATATAAGAACTTATTAAAATATTTTATTTGAGTAATGTGCAGAAGCGGAGCCATGTGTTGACAGAATTGAGATTTGTTTCAAATTTTGTTACAAGCTACTTCGGTCCGGATACCAGTATCTCTGTGGTATGTCTTTTCTCTCCTAATTGGTAGATCGTGGAATCGAATTGAAAAAAAATGGAAATCTTTACTTTTTAATATTTATTTAAACTGTGAAAAAAGTTTGAATAAAAAAAATCCAAAGTTTCTGGTTTTAAAATTTAATTAAGCTAAAAGAAACCCCTTTTTTAAAAATCATTGAGTATTTATAATAATAATAATTCATAAAACTTTTTTTTTTTTTTTTTTTAAATTGTAGAGAATAGTTTGAATGAATAGTTTCTATTTTTGAACTATTACTTTTGATAATATGATATAATGATATGATGATATAATATTTGAACTAATGAATAGTTTCTATTTTTAAAAACTTAATTAAGTTAAAAAAATTAATTTTAATTTTAAAAACTCATTTTCATTTTTTTTATCATTGAGCACAGTCAATATGGTGCAGCTTCTAGCGATAGGATCCGAAGTGTTGGAAAGGAATGCAGCATCCAAAATACTTTTGCTTTGACGTTCATGATATGACTTATCATCAATTCTTTTTAAAAAAGAACTAATGTAATGCATAATTTCTGTCTCTAAAACTTTGTTTACAAAGAAAAGAAAATATGTGTTGTGCTAAAACTAAAAAATTATGCAGTGATTTAAAAATAAATGAAAAGTGCAAAATAACTTTTTTATTTATAATAATTCAGGTATAAACAAATAATACCAAAATATAATGCCGTGATTTAAAAATATAATAAATAAATAAAAAGTACAAAATTATTTTTCTAAATATATGCATTTTGATTTAAATAATTATATGGTATTAAAAATTGAATTTAATAAAATATTTTAATAAGTTCTTATATAATGATTTCTAAACATTTTAATGAAAATTCTATTACCTCTTTTATCCGAAACTCTTTTAAACGAAACTCTCTGTTAACCGAAATCTATTTTTAAAGCCTTTTCTTTTTTACTATAACATTCCTTGTGTAAAAAATCCATTTTGAAAGCTTTTTATTATTATATATTTTTTATTTTTTAAAACTATCATATTCCTTGCGTGCAAGCTTTCCGAACTAAGTTCCGAACAAGCACATATAAATACATTCGATCCCTTTCTTAGAGTTCCTTTGAATTTAACTTCAGCTCCCGTAAGCTGCGGAATGGAACGAAGAAAACAAACAAATTAACAATTCGGAAGCTTTTGAATGTTTTGCAAAAGGTTTGGCATGGCTGGAGCAGCAGAAATTTTGGTAAATATTAAAATACTCCGTGACAGAGCTTCAAAGAAAATTCAATTGAAACTGCGACAAACAAAACCTGTGACCCTTGTGATATATGTGAAAAAGGTACGTTATTTCAAAATTAAAATTAAGATAATTTATTCTTCTTTCTGTTTTGCTATTGCTTCATTTTTATTAAGCACTTGTTACCATAATAAGAAATATTTCATATATTTCTCCTTAATATTAAAATGGAAGCATTCTCGATTATCCGAAAATTTCGATTTTCCGAAAGAGGGTCGGTCCCAATTACTTCGGATAATCGAGGTTCTACTGTAATTGAAATTTTCTAAAATTAAAGTTGATGCAATAGTTCTGTGACCAGATGTCTCCACTTTTGCACATCAGCCCAATGAAAATGTGGACTTTCCCAATATTCATTCTTCCGTAGGGAGCCATCAAGGAATGAGACGTTAGTGCTCTGGACTTCGAAGCACAGTTTACAAGTATTGCGATTACAGCGTCATCTGTTAACGGTTTTTGTAATTAAATTTTGAAACTTCTGTATAACATTTTTACAGCTTAGCTAATAAACAAACAGTTTATCGCATAATTCTATTGATCTTTGTTTTCGAGATACTTAATTTTGAAATCAGGGTCTTATTCGCTGGACACCCTGTGTTAAGATATTATTAAAGATATGTAAAAAAGGAAAAATATTAAGAATTTGGAATAGTTTTACTAAGATAAAAGGGCGAAAATTTTTATTATTACACACACACACACACACCAACACACACACACACACACACACATATATATATATAAGTCTAATATAAAATAGCATACATACAAAATATGTAAAAATATTATATAAAAATATAAATATATATATTATAAATTTATATTACATATTAAGTATAAATAAAAATTAAAGTATATAAATTAATAATTAAAATAAATTAATTAAATTAATTTAAATTAAAAAATCAATTTATTCCCATTTTAATTTCAAATTATTAGTTCCCGAACATGTTTGGTTACTAATTTAAAAACTGTCAAATTATTATATTGCTAATTTTATTAATTATAATTTTGACGTATGATACTTTTAAATTAATTAAAATTTATTTATGATAATTCTAAATTAATTAGAATTTAATTATTAATAATTAAAACATATTAAAATATTAAATATTATATTTTTATATTTTATAAATAATACAAAAAGTATTATATATATTGTATACATATATATTTAATATTTAATACGTGAATTAACACATTGCTAATGAAGCATAGAACCAACAGAGTGAAAAATCTCCAAGCCGGGAACCCGGAAACCGTGGAATAGCGCTCCAAGTGCTCTATCATTTAAGCTACGAGGACGATGCCTAGCTTAGCATTTCCCATATATAAGGTTGCAACTGCAGCACAAAATGGAATAGTCTTCATGAGCACACAACCCTGCGACTAAACACGAGACACAAACAAACCCAGCATCGGTGAACACACATACAATTAATTTTCAGTAGTGAAATTACGCTTGAAATTATTGAATATATAATACGTGAATTATCACATTGCTAACGAAGCGTAGAACCAACAATGTGAAAAATGTCACATTTTTCACATTGTGGCTTCGTTAGCAATGTGATAATTCATGTATTTCGAGCGTAATTTTACTGCTGAAAATAACTTGAAAAATTAATAAAAAAATATATATTTATTTATTTTCAGAGTTTCAATAAGCTGTAAGTGTTGAGAAAAATTGTCACGAAAAGAGAGAGAGAGAGAGAGAGAGAGAGGGAACTTGATTATTAAGTTAGAGCGGGCCTGTCAATGTTGTTTCATAACAAAAGTAGTCATATACATGAAAAGTCACTTTTAGTGGTATATATGCAAAATAGATTAATCAGGCAAATAGATTAATAACCCTCTTCGTCTCACTCCTCTGTATGTCTGTCCGTCAGTCACAGAGCCCGTTCTCAGAAACTATTATGTTGGAGATGCATGTTGGAGACTTGAAATTTTGCATACTTACAGCTGAACACCTCACATCAAACGACAAATCCTAAAATTTTGAAAAAAGTCTTATATTTACCCCTCTGGGCTCTAGCTTGTGTATTTTAAGCATTTTTTTTTTCTAACTGAGCCCCTAAATAAATTGAGGTTTGAAATTTTGCATACTTATAGCTGAACACTTGGGATCACACGACAAATCATAAAAATTAAAAAAAGTCTGATATTATTTACCCCTCCAAGCTCTAACTTGTGTATTTTAAGCAGTTTTTCTAACCTTCCCTCTTTTCACTCGGGGGGCACTTTTCTAACTTTTTCTGATACCCCTCGCGGGATATATAATTACACTGCCCTTTGACCACTCTTTCATATTATACACCATAGCCTAACATATTTCAGTTCCACTTTTTACCGCCAGGCGGCGCCTACCTCTCTCGGGTGCTATATGGGCACGATCCCCTCGACTAATATATCTACGGATAGGTTGAAACAGTGTTCCGTTCGGATAGAAGTTTGCTTAGAATAGAGTGTGCCCCCTGGTTTCGAAATGTGAAACTAACAGATTTTACAAAAAGATAAAATATTTTTAAAGGAATGTTAAACGAAACCCTCTGTGCGATCTGTGATCACACTTACCAACTTGTTTTTATATTCATCTCGAGGATGTCATTTTGTCCATTTTTACAAATTGCCACGTGTTACGGAAATGTCGCGTTCATTAAAAAATTTATATTGTTTTAATTCTATTATTTTTTATAATAAATTCATATTACTTAAATAGCATAATTTTTTTCAAAAGATGATGTTTTTCAAAGTAGTAGCCAACGATGTATTTATATACCTTGCCATTAAAAAAAAAAAAAAAATCTAAATAGACCCGTCATTTTTGGGGCACTTGGTGGTACAACTTATGAATAAAAATAAATAAATAAATAAATAAAATTGCTGGATAAAATATTTTACTTAAAATTTACAAAGCTTATGTAAAACACTTCACTAATGCATTTCGTTTTCTTTCTTTCTTTTTTTTTAAAGCGAAAATCACTGTTTGCTAGGAAAAAAAAAAAAAAAAAAAAAAAAAAAAATTGTATATTTTGAAAGTAACAAGTGTCAGAAATTGTACGTCAAGTGTGGAAAATGAAGTGCGTTTGTACTATAACTAGTTTTATAAATATTCAGATCTTGGTGCAATAGCTATTGCACTCTTATGCAAAAATGCACGAATACAATACGGAAATAATAGGACTCCATCTTAAATAGGAAGTCATCCCCATGGTAACCTCTAGAATCATTACCTATCATAATTAATTAACTTACAATAGGATTTAACAGAATGAAGAAATCTTTTATTCATATATTTTAAAGTTTTGATTCGATTTTCCACAAAATTTGAAATGACTCGCCAAAATCCTACAACGATTCTATAAATTAAATTAAAAACCCTTTTTGCGCTGTTATATGCGGGCAGACGACGGTTATAAGTGCTTATTAGCCCCCGGTATGCTATTTCTTTCTCCCAGCTATTAAAGAGTCGTCTCCAAAAAATAACGTTCCGTTGTATAAGCCAGACGTAAAACAAATCAGATGTATGATTGTACTGTTAAATACTCTACTGCAATTTTTTAAACTTCTAAGTATCGTACATTTAAAATTTTTATACCGTCGTATTAGGGAAAAAAATACTTTTAAATGCAATCTGTTTGAAAACTGCATCTCAATTTATTTTTGAGATAGTAATTTTTTTGTAGTTTTCAGCGCTTTTTGTTTTTTATTAGCAGCTCAAGTACTCCATTTCTGTAGAAAGTAGAGGAAAAATAGTTGGGAAATAGTAATTATATCTTTTTGTTACCATTTTCCCCATACCAACTTAAAAAAAAAAAAAAAAAAAAAAAAAAAAAAAAAAAAAAATGGTAATTAAAATACGTGCTATTTTGAAAAATATAAATGAATGATTTCTGATAAAACATGGAGGTATTATAAACTATATTTAATTTTAAGTCTCAATATTAATATTACAAACAAATAAAGGCATGTGAATCATGAGATAGCCTTTTTTTTTTTTTTTTTTTTTTTTTTTTTTTTTTTAGTTGTCGAGCTTCTTGAATGACGAGTGACGACATCTCTTACTTGGATTTGTGTATTATTTAGCGATAGTGACGTTCTATGCATACTTTACTGTAGATGTTGTTCAAGACTAGATCGTAAATGAGGAATTATTTCTCCGGATGCGGTCATTTTATATAAAATAAAGGCGTGTGTTTTAAGTATTAAACTGAAATATGCTTTGTACTATATATATTTATATGCATATATATATATATATTTTCATCGGCAACACTAAATTCTGAAAAAGCAGAATTCCTGTTACTTTTTGAATAGAAAATATTTATTTGTATAATTACGAACTCACCTAATAAAATAATATGACCTTTGATTTTGAAAGGAGGGCAAGTCCCTTTTATGTTATCGTTAGATATTAAATGGTTAGCATTTGAATAGATTTTAAAATAGTCATAAGCGGTAATAAAGTTATTTTACATTTTTTTTTGTCTTATTTCATGCAAATTTAATATGCAATACTTTATCAATTTATATCTTTATAATTGTTATCTAAAAAACAAAACAATGAATTTCAGATAATAATTTAAATTAGCTTGATTTTAATCATGATTAAATCATGAATGATTTTTCTAAAAAAGTCCCCGTAAGGCATGGTGACGTCACGGCGACGTCGTTGTGAAGTCACACTGTGATTTTGTGACCGTCGATGTGACGTCACGTGACGTCGATGTGACGTCACAGTGACTAGAATGCGAGGTCGTTATGGCCGTTTTAGAGGTCGTTTGTGACGTCACATTGTGACCACTCTGTGAAGTCGCGGTGTGACAAATTTGTGAAAAGTGTGTCATTTGTGACTATTTTGGCATTAACTTTGTGACGAACCTGTGACGAAAGCGACAATGCTTTGACGTCACACTGTGACCAATTTGTGAAATATGGGTCATTTGTGACGAACTTGTCATAAACACTGTGATTTCAAGTGAAAATCAAATTTCAAATTAATTGCTTAAAAGACGCAAATAGTGAAAAAAATTCCATGCTGGGACTCGAACCCGGGCCATTAGTACAGCGCACTGACATTCTACCGACTAAATCACATGGAACGATACCCAGGCTGGAAAATTTCTCACTATTACATGATGGCGAGGCTACAAACTCAGCACAAGATGGAATATTTAGCGTGAGCCACCAACATGATGCAAAAACGAAACTTAATTAAATCCAGTATCGATTGAAATTATATTAATACTTGGAAATTTTTCCAGAGAGAACCATTCGCCTTGCATACAATATTTCAAATGAAAATCAAATTTCAAATTAATTGCTTAAAAGGCAATTTTAATTTGAAATGTTGTATGGAAGGCGAATGTTTCTCCCTGGAAAAATTTCCAATTATTAATATAGTTTCGATGCTGGATTTCATTAAGTTTCGTGTTTACCGCATGTCGGTGGCTCACGATAAATATTCCATCTTGTGCTGCGTTTGTAGCCTTGCCAACCTGTAAAAAGTGAGAAATTTTACAGACTGGGCGTCGTTCCGTGTGGTTTAGTCGGTAGAATATCAGTGTGCTATACTGATGGCCCGGGTTCGAGTCCCGGCTTGGAATCTTTTTCACTATTTGCGCCTTTTAAGCAATTAATTTGATATTTGATTTTCATTTGAAATATTGTATATAAGGCGAAGGATTCTCTCTGGAAAAATTTCTAAGTATTAATACAGCGATGAATTTTGAAATAACCTTTTTCTGTAAATATAAAATCTTATCTTTTTACCGTACTTTTTAGCAAAATATCGCTATTTTGGAGTCCTATTCTTCTAAATCATTTTAAACTTTTCCACTTAAAAAACAATGCTTATCAACTGACATATTTTTTTATTCAGTTGTATGCTTGATATTAAGTTCTATGCTTGATATTGAGTTCAAGCTTGATATTTAGAATGTGTAAATTTTTTAATTTGTTGTGATTTGTCATTGCTTTATTAAATACGAACATGGAGACTCACGGATATTAATACAACTATTATTTATAGAGCGGCATGATAAGCGATATTTATTTAAATTTTTTATTCCCGTGTATATTGTATTTTGTGAATATGAGATAAATAGATTTGGTATGTTTTATAGGAAAAGACTGATATGGGAAATAGAAAAAAAACGAGTAAGAAAAATCATGCGTTAATCATAGATTATAAAATACTTTCCAACACTTTCTGAATGCTTTAACAAGACATCGCAATTTAGGGAAATGACGTAAATAAGATAACTAAGTAAACATTTGAAAAATTGATTTCAGCAGTTACCGTCCATAGCCAAATATGTTTTCCAATTCTTTTGAACAACCCTGTATTTGATCTGTAGGTTGATACACTGAGAAAAATGAAGTACTCAAAAATAAGTAAACCGACGTACTCATGTCGAATTGAATATTTTTGGATCAAAAATGAACCCATGCTTTCTCTATTTTGAAACATCACATGTTATCAAACCCAAACAAACGAATAGTTTTGTACCCTGTAATGGTTCATTTCATTTATGGCGGCATAAATGATGTTTATTAATGTAAATATTAAATTATGCACAGCATTTTAAAAATAATTTAAAAGTGCTTGTAAATAATGCTCTTGTCATAAAAATATTCGATTTGAGTATCTTGTTAAGAATTTTGCTATTTTTCTTAATAAATAATCAATTAAACATTTCTTGTTAAGAACTTTGAACGGGAAATAAATGTCAGTACATTTTTACTTTAAATTTTAGGTTTTTCTTTTTTTGGGGGGGAGGGGGGCAGTACATAATGATTCATATTTGATCACAACCAATGAATAAAAAATGAGTACATGTGTTTCTCAACTTTGAGTACATTTGGATCGGAGCTATTTTGAGTATGTGACGCATTTAAAATTGAGTACTTTTTACTCAATTTTGACTTCCCATTTTTTTAAGTGTATATATACTATATAATGGGAAAATTTAGTTTAGCAAGAAAACGCCTAACAGGTTGAAATTCTTTTTCAGCAATTTATACTATGTATGGAAACATACTTGACTACTTTTGTACAACCCTGTAGTTTACCTAGAATCTTTATTACACGCCACTATTTAGTTAAAATTTAATTCAAACTAAGACACTCTTAAAACTGCTGAAATCACATTTCCAGAAATTATAATTTATAGACGGTCATGTATCCAATTCTTTACGTGATCCTGTATATCGTTTTATCTATATTCTACAAACGTTTCTTGGTAAATTAAATGCAGTTCAGCAAAAAAAAAGCATAACTCATTTAAAAACCACCTTTAAGCAATTTGCGCCCATACCCAGTAATCCTTACGAATACTTTTGTGTAGCCTTGTATAGGAATTATAGCATTTATATACACCATATACTATGCATAAATATAGTGAATCATAAAAGCTCATATCATAATTAAAAATACATTTCCAGCAATCATCGCTAATGAACAGTACTTCGGATACAATATAGTATCTGAAATATTTTGTGTGTCCCTGTAAATGCTATATACGTATTATTCGTATTATACATGAAATAATTTATAGTATGTAAACCTCAGCGACATATATCAATTTCATTATATATGAAATAGATTAACATAATTAAAGTATGCCGCAAACAATTCCCTCCACCCCTATATCATTATGTATTTGAATTCCCTTTTTAGCCCTGTAAATGAACAATAACTATTCTTTGCATCGCATAGTCAACAGAATGCATATTTTAGTGCACTTCATAAATGCATATAAATTTTATTCTGTTTGAAAGCGTGCGTAAAATCATAAAAAATCATTTGAAACGATTTTTTTCCATAGGCTGTAATGTAAAGGAAAACTTTTGGCTGTCCCTGTAAATGAACAAAGCATGCTACAAACTTCATTACAAATAGGTACCGTGCTATGGTAAACGTCAATAACATCCAAAAATTTCAGGGCAATCCGAGTATATTTTCGAGAGTTAGAGTGCGGACAGACTGCTAGACGGACAGACAAACCGAAGTCATAAGCACTTTTCAACTTGTGTCCTATATTATGTATCCTGTATTATATGAACTTTTAAAAAATATATACTAAAGCAGTTTAATCTATAACTTCCCATCAGGCATGAAAAACACTTTGTTTCAATGCTTAAGTATCATATTTTACTTTTTAGTGCCAATAATTACGCGTATCATAAACGTAGAAAATGAATTTACAATAGAAGAAAATTTAATAACCGATTCAGAATGTCTATAATTAAATGTTTGATTAAAATCACAAACAGAAAAAATGCTTACATACAATTAAAAAAAATAAATATACCAATTTGAAAAATACTAAAAATAATAATTAGGATTTATAATTGTACTATTAAACAACAGCAAACTCAATAGATAAATTAAATGCCTTATTAGATTTAACAATATCTCAAAAATATTTCGATATGGTATAAGGAATTCCTATTATTTTATAATTTCGGCAAATGTTAAATCTGAAAACATTGGTTTGAAGATTTAGGATTTTGAAAGATAATTTAAAATATTATTAGCACTAAAAGAAAATTCTTTCAAATGTTTCACTACTGTAATATGTAAAGATACATTTTCCCAGTATAATGTTAATTTCTAATCTGAAACAGTTTCGTAATCTTATGATAATCGAACATCATATTTAACCCCAAAATAATAATAACTATAAGTGTTAGTAATCAAAAAATAGTAAGAAGCCGATAAAATAATTCCAAATCATTGTCGTTCCATACATTTTCAATCTCAAGTAAGAGTAAATTAATGTTTATATTAATTCCAGTATGAATGTAGGCATGCACTGCACAGTCTCTGCGCAGTTTTTTTTTTCAAGCGATGGCAGATTAAGATATTTTTCTTTACAGTTATCGAATTTTAAAATATCGCTTCTAACAGTTTAAAGATCAGTCTCTTACAAGTATAACATAAAACTATTTAACTCATATGTACAAATCAGGAATAAAATATTTAAATTAAATAAAACTTACATATACGTTCTATTAATATCCGTGTATCCAAAAATGGTCATTTCCTTATCTTAAAGTGTTGTAGACGTGGTGAAGGTGATGTTCTAAAAACAGTGAACTATTTATTTCCCGCGTCTTCTCATGTTTATTTTTTTGTGGGCAGACGATTTTCAAGCAGATGGTCTGGTACAGATTATTTGTTTTTGCATGCAAGAGATATGAAACTTGAATGCGCAGTAATTTTCTGAAAGTATGGTTAATTAAAATTTTGTATTTGAAGAAATGTCCAATGTATTTAACCTTTTCTTTTTATCCGTACCAAATAATACAAGTTAAAATGTATTGTAAAGTTAATTTTTTCTAAATAATTATAATAATAATATTCATAATTAGAGTTTATTAGATATACCATTGTTTAAATTTTCAAAAGGTGTAAAAATAAATTTAATGGTAATAACGAGCCCCCCCCCCCTTTTTTTTTCTTTTTTTTTTTAAAGTAAAGTTTGTTTTGCACAAATTTTGTATATTTCTTTTATTTTCGGAAAATGCTAATTTTATTTAAAAAGTCTGAAAGAAGTAGAATTTATGACTTGAATACAAATTATAAAAATATTCTAAAGCAATAAATGCATAGATGACTAAACTCTGAAGACTCTTTCTACGTGCTCATTAAAAGGTGCAGATTTAACTGTAATAGAAATTTTTTATTTTGAAAGCACAGAAGTGTTTCGAATAATCCTGGTCGGTAAAAAAAGAAATAAATAAATAAATTTCCTCCCAGCAAACTAAATATGTAAAGTGTATAAATTTAATATTCCTAATTCTAATTATATTATCCAAATGCTAGATAAAATTGAAATCATGAAAAAGTATACATTCACTATCTTAGATATCAAATTGATAAAATATAGCCTGAAAATTTAGTTTATTAATGATTGTATCGTGCACTTTATTTATTATGCCCCCCCCCCTCTCCCCTTTAGTGAGAGAATTTACCATTTGCTATCCACTAATATATTTTATTCCTTATGCCATGTAACTCGTGACTGTTTAAAATATTTCTCTTCATTTTCAAAGATTTTTGAAGTTCATATTTTTGTCACACTGTGACTTACAATATGGTGGTTTTTTTGTCACATATGTGACGTGACGTACGTTACATAGCAGTGACATAACAGTGACCTCACAATTTTTTTTTAATTGCCAGGAAAACATAATTTTACAGTAAATAACATGTTTTAAAGAATTTTCGTAATTTTTTAAAGTTTTCTAAGAAGTTCACATCTCAGTCACAATGTGACATCACTGAGGGGTGGCATTTTGGTCACAGATGTGACGTGACCACAGTGACTTACAGTGACGTCACAACCACGTCACCGTGACCATGCATGCTATGAGGGTCATTGATTAAAATCACACAATTACCTTTTTTTTCTGTTTTCTTTGATAATATTTAACTACTCTCTAAATCAGAAAAATCTTGAAAAGAGTACATTTCATTTAAATCAAAGAAAATAAAAAATAAAAGTGTATGTGTGTTTTCAATACACTCTGATAAAGTTTTTTTCATTTTCAACTGCAATCCCCTGCTTGCTTTTCTTTGTAGACACTCAGTAGAAATATAGGGAATTTATTAAATGGGATAACACTGGTCTCCCAGAGTAAATACATAACAAAGAAGAATTTCCTTCTTTTGACCACTGACCCAGTGTTGTCAGTGGGCTACTTTTTTAAAATTCAGATTTATCGATTGGCACCACTTTTTTGAAATGGTAACATTCGCCTTATTTAAGGGGACTCAGGGATTGAAATTTTTCAAAAAATCGATTTTTCTTTTAGTATCTATTTTGATTATTGAATTAATTCCGAACACATTGCAAAAACCCCCATAAACATATTTGCATTTTTAACGGAGTTATAAGCATTTATGTAACAATCGTTACAAAGCCGCACCTATTTAATTGCAACTTTAAGTCGCGTTTTCTCAAAACTTGATTTTTAACGACTATCCGTAAGATTAAAAAAAAAAAAAAACTATTTGATGGAATGGCTTAATTTTTTTTGCATGCATGTAACATCATTATCTATAGAATGAAGTAATATATTTTAGATAGCTTAATATTTTGAGTATTTTTAATGAAAAAAAAGTTGTATTTTTTAGAGTTTTTTAAAATTTAAAATTTGAGAGGTTTTTTTTAATAAGGTTTCTTTTGAGTGATAGTTATATCCTTAATTCATTCTATGGAGTAAAGTTTCTTGATCATTGTAAAACAAAAATTAGGTTCTTATGCCAATTTAACGTTAAGATATCTTACGGATGGTGATATGACACCTAAAATTTTTTCCGAAAATTGTGTTATATAAATTTTGCTATATTTTTTATTTTATTACATTGAAGTACTTCATTTTATAATTTTATAAGACTAAAAACATACCTTAAAAATGTCAGAAAGTTTAAATTAGTTGCATTGAATACTTCTGTTTTTATATGGAGTCGAAGCGAGAGCTCTGTGTACATGTTTTTCGTTATCGATCAAGTCCTGAGCCCCCTTAATAACACATTAATTAAGGCGAAAACAAAGGTAATTTACTACTTCAGAAAAGTGGCGCAAATCAAGAAATCTTAATAAAAAAAATGTAGCTCATTGGTAACACTGCACTTACCAATAGGCATTAGTTACAGATCTGTTTTTCAAGCTTACTTGAAGCAAATAATGTGAACCAACTAATAAAAGATCTTTGCTTGAAGTTACTATTTAAAAAAATGGTCAGCAGCGAATTTTTTTCATTTAACTGAGGTTATAAGTTAAACTTGCGAGTTTAATTTTCCTTACCATTTTACCACTATAACTTTTTACTTTCTTCTAAATTTTTACTTATAATGAATTTTCATAGTACTCACAGGACATTCAAATAAGAAATAATAACAATGTAGTATTTTTAGTGCAAAATTTTGGTATAACATTGTCTTAAAGGGGTGTTAAGAAAAGAACGGTAAGGGAAAAAAAGGGGATGGTATAGGAAAAAAGGGACGGTAAGGGATGGTAAGGATAGGACGGTAAGGGAAATGACCATCTATTTTTAGGCAAATCATGCTAAGAGTAAGTGATAGCCACAATGTTCATTGATTTTTAGAAACAGTTATTTACATTGGATTAAATTAAAAAAAAAAAAAAAATACATCGAAAAGTGCAGAAATAAATATTGGCGACGGTAAGGCTACCCATAAAGCCACGACGCTTGAAATTGATATTTAAATGCTGATTTAAATTCTGCAATAAATTTCTTGTCAAAAATTTTTAGCCATTCTTTCTCTAGTATACTTCTGCTCGAGAAAAGAGTTAAAAAAAATTCTGTGGCTGCACCTGAAGTGATTTTCTGTATAAGTTTAGCAAGAGGGACGGTAAGGAATCTAAAACCCAGGGACAAAGTTAAAAAAATAATAACATCCCTAAAAATGTGTGCAGGTTTTAATTTTTTGCTACCTATTTATATTAAACAATAGTTCCAGTTTCGAAAAAAAATTACACCGAATTACTTTTCTTGAAGCAATTTTATACAGAGAACTCCAAACTTAAAAATTAGCATCAGGGACACGAGACGGTATAGGAATTTCGTGGTATATTTTGACCCCCAACATCGTCCAAAACTTATTTATCTCGTTAATGTTGTTATTGCGTCATGCAATGGGATATTTTTTAGTATAAGAAATAAAAAACCTCCAAGAATATGTACTAAAATAAAAATTATTATTTAGGGACAGAAAATACATGAATAATGTCTGTGATTCTCTGTTTTGAAACGGAGGCCACATCGAACTGCACTGAACAGGTATGAAACTTGGAGCGTTTTTCTTTTGTTTGGTGAAGATTTCACATTTCCTTCTTGATTCGTTGATTTAATATGACCGGTCAAAAGTGCACCATGACTTTAAGGGCACACAGTATACTTGGTAGGCAGCACTAGCAAGTGAATTTATTAAAAAAATATATAAATTTTGCTTGGTTTCTTTTTTAAGATAGGGCAACAAAAATAAAAAAAATCAAACAAGCCTTAAACTATCTTCTTAAGATTTCTATATTGATTTCTCAAAGTATAGTGGAAAATTAATTACAGTAGAACCTCGATTATCAGAAGTAATTGGGATCGACCGTCTTTCGAAAATCGAGAATGCTTCAATTTTAAGATTAAGGAGAAATATATGCAAAATTTCTTATTAGGGTAACAGGTGCTTAATAAAAATAAAGCAATAGCAGCCATGCCAAACCTTTTGCAAAATATTCAAAAGCTTCAAAATTGGTAATTTGTTCGTTTTCTTCGTTCCACTCTGCAGCTTACGGGAGCTCAAGTTATATTCATTGAAAGGAACTTTGAAAAGGGGCATCGAAAATATTTATATGTACTCGTAGTTCGGAAAGGACCGCTTGCACACAAGAAATATCAGAGTTAAAAAAAAAAAAAAAAGCTTTAAAAATGGATTTCAGTTAACCGAGAGTTTCGGATGAAAGAGTTTCTATTTTACTATTAAACAATTAACTGATAAAAGCTTATTTTAAAAATATATTACACTTTTTATTGTTTATTTGTAATTTATTTTCTCCTTCTTAGTCTATAAAATGTTTCATTGTTGCTGTTTCACAGCAATTCGGCCTATTTTAGCGAGCGTTTATGGGCGCATCATTCAATCCATTGTTTTTTCCAAATCTCATACAATTGTATGAATTACAGAGTATATAGGGCGATTAATCCCCTGTGGAGTGCTAATTGAAAACAAATGATTTAAAATTAAAGTATTGATTTGTAATGAGGTTGTAAAAATATGAAAATGTTGCTTTGTCATCGGAAAAACATCTTTGTACATAATTTGCATAATTCTAGCCCATCAGGACGTGGGTTAAAAATTTATCGCCAAATTGCATCTTCAAATACAAAAAAAAAAAAAAAAAAAAAAAAATTGCAAATTACAACGACCATTTGGAAAATGATTTTTTCAAAGACTAAAATTTAAGACATAAAAAATCGCACGGAGTTGATCCTACATTACGTACGCCATGAATTAAACATTAATAGTGTTATTACACGTAAAAATTGCGAGCGACAAAAATCGCCTGTGACTCGTACGTATTATCCACCTGAAACTTACGTATTATCCAAGCATGTCATTGGCTGTTCGGGAAAAGGCTTTTCCATCGTCAGATTTCCATTTCCAAGAAATCTGACGGCCCATTTTAAATGAAATTTCATTCTTAAATTTCTAAACATCCCACAATGTTACCTTTTTTATCGTCGTATAGAGAAAAAAATGTACTTTTAAATGCAATTTGTTTGAAAGCTGTATCTCAATTTGTTTTTGAGTTATTAATTTTTTTGTAGTTTTTATTACTTTTTTGTCTAGTGGCAACACTCTGTTGTCCATCTCTGTTGAAAGTAAAGGGAAATACAGATTACTGTATAGACCAATCAGAAAACGAATAAAATGATGATTAAACCAATAAAAACCTTCAGATAATGCTTTTGATTTCCTACCCTGACGAGGACAATAACAATTTTTCCAAATGGTTAAAAAAATCAGATTGAGTAAAAAAAAAAAAAAAAAAAAAAAAAAAAAAAAAAAAAGGCTTTCAGTTTTTATCTATACTCTAAACCCGGAAATCTCGGACAGGATACCCTAGTGCAGGATTGGCGAACCTTTTTTTGAGGCGTGCCAAATTTGAACAAAAAATATTTTACATAACCATGACGAGGCAACAAAAAAACAAATTTAGTAGGTAGAAAAATAATGGCCTAAAATTTTCTATTAATATTTGAAAAAGATGAGGAATATACATGTAGGTATTACACTATAATAATTATGGCAACAAATATATTTTAGAAAAAGAATTAATGCAATGTAATTTGATTTCTGTTGTTGCATCTTAATATCATGTTAATTTTAATACAAACTGATTCGGATTTATCTGACAAATACTTTCTGTTTGAGTTTTGATATTATTCATTTGTGAAAACAATGAGTGGCTCGAAAACCTAGATAGGCAGAAAAACTGTTAAAATAGCAAACGCCAGTTTCTTTGAATAGCTCTGAAATAATTTCAAAGTTGCCATAACTTTACCAACGGAATTTAATAACCTCTAATAGCCAATTCTTATAGATAGTTTTTAAATATCGTCTTTTTACGAAAAGGAAATTAAGACCATAATTAATTAGATTAGAATATTATATGCTGCAATTAAAATCATTTGATCGAATTTAGAAAAGATCAATCGCGATTTTATGTCATCCCACTTTGTTTTGATTTAGAGTCACAGAAATGCCGTGCCAAAATTATTCTTTCGCGTGCCAAAAGTGGCACGTGTGCCATAGTTTCGCCGTCCCTGTCCTAGTGTATATATAAACAAAGTGATTGCAAAAGGTCGATTATTAAAAAAAATCAACCTAAAACGGATATGAAATTTTCTTTTTTTTTACATGCTGTCTTTTTACTTACAATTCTGTTTGTATGTTTGTATGTGGCAGTCAAATCTTGTTACGCATTTTCCCCCACTTCCTGCTGACGTAAAGATTTGGGATATATATTATATGTCGATTTTTAAAGAAATCAATCTAAAACGGATATGAAATTTTCTTTTTTTTTACATGCTTTCTTTTTACTTACAATTCTGTTTGTATGTTTGTATATGGCAGTCAAATCTTGTTATGCATTTCCCCCCACTTCCTGCTGACGTAAAGATTTGGGATATATATTATATGTCGATTTTTAAAGAAATCAATCTAAAACGGATATGAAATTTTCTTTTTTTTTACATGCTTTCTTTTTACTTACAATTCTGTTTGTATGTGGCAGTCAAATCTTGTTACGCATTTTCCCCCACTTCCTGCTGACGTAAAGATTTGGGATATATATTATATGTCGATTTTTAAAGAAATCAATCTAAAACGGATATGAATTTTTCTTTTTTTTTACATGCTTTCTTTTTACTTACAATTCTGTTTGTATGTTTGTATATGGCAGTCAAATCTTGTTATGCATTTTCCCCCACTTCCTGCTGACGTAAAGATTTGGGATATATATTATATGTCGATTTTTAAAGAAATCAATCTAAAACGGATATGAAATTTTCTTTTTTTTTACATGCTTTCTTTTTACTTACAATTCTGTTTGTATGTTTGTATATGGCAGTCAAATCTTGTTATGCATTTTCCCCCACTTCCTGCTGACGTAAAGATTTGGGATATATATTATATGTCGATTTTTAAAGAAATCAATCTAAAACGGATATGAAATTTTCTTTTTTTTTACATGCTTTCTTTTTACTTACAATTCTGTTTGTATGTTTGTATGTGGCAGTCAAATCTTGTTACGCATTTTCCCCCACGTCCTGCTGACGTAAAGATATGGGATATATATTATATGTCGATTTTTAAAGAAATCAATCTAAAACGGATATGAAATTTTCTTTTTTTTTACATGCTTTCTTTTTACTTACAATTCTGTTTGTATGTTTGTATATGGCAGTCAAATCTTGTTATGCATTTTCCCCCACTTTCTGCTGACGTAAAGATTTGGGATATATATTATATGTCGATTTTTAAAGAAATCAATCTAAAACGGATATGAAATTTTCTTTTTTTTTACATGCTTTCTTTTTACTTACAATTCTGTTTGTATGTTTGTATGTGGCAGTCAAATCTTTTTACGCATTTTCCCCCACTTCCTGCTGACGTAAAGATTTGGGATATATATTATATGTCGATTTTTAAAGAAATCAATCTAAAACGGATATGAAATTTTCTTTTTTTTTTTACATGCTTTCTTTTTACTTACAATTCTGTTTGTATGTTTGTATATGGCAGTCAAATCTTGTTATGCATTTTCCCCCACTTCCTGCTGACGTAAAGATTTGGGATATATATTATATGTCGATTTTTAAAGAAATCAATCTAAAACGGATATGAAATTTTCTTTTTTTTTACATGCTTTCTTTTTACTTACAATTCTGTTTGTATGTGGCAGTCAAATCTTGTTGCGCATTTTCCCCCACTTCCTGTTGACGTAAAGATTTGGGATATATATGTATTCCTGAGAACAATATCGGAATTAAACACTAATTTAAAAAAAAAAAAAAATCGATCGCGGAGGGCAAAAAAAACAAAAAAAAACACTATATCTCATAAAAGAATGGAAATAAAAGGTTGAAACTTGGCATGCTTATAACATAACTAAAATTAGTAAACACGTGTTTCGGAATTTTTCAAAATTCGAACCCAAAGGGGGGGGGGGGTGTCCTGCTGCCAGCATATTCACAATACCTACTTGGTTCAGATCCCGAGTCGTTCTCATTGGTTCGTTAGACTAAGACCTTACTGATTTTTAATGTCTTGGAAGTGGTGTTTGACAGCATCATATAACACGTATTTTTGATGCACATAATTTAATCGTAACACAATTTAATGATGATTCTGAATAATTTTAAAAATGTGTAAATATGTACATAATTTACGTACATTAATTATTTTTTCAATTTCTACAAACGCAAAAAAGAAAATTACACACCTCACGTGCTTTTAATAATGTTATACTATCGTTTAGGCGAGGATTTGTAAACTTCGTAAATAACTTTTTTTTTGTCGTCATATATGAGTGCTTTGCGGTCATGAGAAAAAAAAAAGTAGGGTAAGGCGCCCTATTATCGTCCCCCAGTCACTTTTAGGACCTTGGAAGTTGTAATTTTCAGTGAAAATCTACCAAATTTGTTATTTTACATAGACTAACTACCCACGCATATAGAAACATAGGCAAATATCGTACAAAAAGTTTTAACAATGCGAAAAATTGATTGTTCAAAAGTATCTAAAAAATGCAAAAGAAAAAAATGGTCCCAATTTCGTCCCCCCAAAAAATCCAATACGGCGAGGCTTAACTCATAACTAAATCAAAATTTATTTCTAAATGGGTAAGTAATTTAATTTACATTAAAGTAAGGCACAAAGAAATGTACTAATTATCAGTGGAAGAATAACGTAACGAAACATTAGTCATCCAAACATGAGGGAAAAAATTGAAACAAATGTCATGAAAATGCATTCTTAATTTCGTCCCCGGGACGAAAATAAGAACTGCAAGGGGGACGAAATTGGGACCACGCTACTTCCCAATATGACGGAGCTTCAGTTCCCGTAAGATGAACTGAGCGTCCTAGAACTCACTGTATGCTACTGTCAGCATCTTACCAACGTAAAATACATGCAATGAATAAGAAATAAATACTTATAGTACAGTAAATAACGTTCTACAAACGACGTAATAAGAACTCAGGTCTTCTAAAAATAGGAAATTCGCCATGTTTAATTTACGTATGCGTCTTGGCGAACGAAACTTTCAACACTGACCCCTTTTACCTCCCGTCCCCTGTGCCTTGCGTCATAAGTGGCGCCACTTTCGCAGGAGCGGAGAAGTTAAGGGGGACGGAATTAGGAGAGGTGACGAAATATGGGCACTTTACCCTAAATGGAAATGTTGTGTAGAAATCTGGAAAATGCATGAAATTTATGAAAATTGCAATCAATATAAAGAATATTAAAAACATTTTCATTATATAAATCGATAATATTGTTTTAAATTAATTTTATAACATAATTAAATATTAAAAAATAGAAACTTAACATTTTTTCATTCAAATTATTTTTAATGACTTAATTTTTGGAAAATGAAAACTTCCAATTTTTCTAACTTTCCGCTGCTTGGGTTCGAAATGGGGTTCTACAGCACTGTGGACAGACGACATACCTCATAGCTACTACAAACTTGCTCTAAAATGGCTTAGAACAAAATGCTAATTCACCAACCATCGCTTCCAAACCATTCAAAGTCAGTATGCTCTGGTTATCGAATCTGGGAAGCCAATCAGAACGGATCGTGATCTGAACCGAGTAAGCATTGTGAACATGCCTGCCCGCCAAGCACCCTCCGTTTTCAAAAGACATCGCAAAAACAATACTTAAACACAAATTCTTAAACTTGAGTAACAATACATGGTTACTCAACTATAGTTAGATTTCCCATAGAAAATCAGTATCAGTTTCAACAATGAGTATTTGTTGAAAGTACTAATGACAAGGTTACCACAATAGTGCCAATTTTTGGCCAACTTGGTGAAATATCGCCAAATTTGGGAGTCCATTATTATTATTATTATTATTATTATTATTATTATTATTATTATTATTATTATTATTATTATTATTATTATTTTATTTATTTATTTTTTTTTTGAGTTTAGTGAAATTTAATAAAAACATGTTTTAAAAAAAAAAAACCTTTTTTACATGGTTTCTATTATTTCGTTTACGTTAATAACAATTTCATGATTTCAGATGTGAAGAAGAAATGTTGGCGGTGGTCTACCTCATTCTGGGCCTTTGCTGGATTTTTCTCAGCTCTCGTGCTTCTCCAGAGGAAGGTGAGTTCTGTGATTTATTTTCAATATGTATGTACGTTTATATATACAGTGAAACTTCCTTTAAAGGCCACCCCTATTCAAGGGCCACCTCTATTAAGGGTCAATATTTTTAGGAACGAAAATATCTTCCATAGACATAATGTTAAATTTACTCCTATTAGGGGCCGCACCTACCTCTCATAAAGGCCATTTTTTCACATGTACCTTAAATCCTAAACAGATGTATTGAATTCCTGAACCAAAAGATAAGAGTTCATCTAACAACTGCACTTGCAACAAAGAAGGCAAAGGGAGATGGGGAGGATTTAGTAACACAATGAAGGACCACAAACTTTTCCACAACTGACACAAACATGTGTTCTTCACACTTTGTTTGACTTTTCAACCAGTAGGGGTTAGGTTGGAGGGAAACTTGACACTTTGGTGTGGGCACACAAACGATAATAGGTTATCTAGAAAAACTGATTCCACATTAACTAAAACTGTGAATGCATATTGAAGCACAATTTTTACACCTGTCAGGAAACGCTAACAGAAATAAATAAACTAATATCTTATTCTAAGCATTATTAAATGATGCAAATTTAAGTAATTTGTTCCATAAAGTAAAAAAAAAAAAATCATTAGAAACCAAAATTGTCTTCGAAAAAATTATGAAAAGTAAACAAACTTCAATAGAATTTTTTTTCAATTATGTATAGTTTAAAAATGTTAATAAACAGTTTTTCCACCTATATAGGTTTTGATATCCTTATTTTAGTTTTTTTTTTTTTTTTTTTGCCACCCCTATTTAAGGGCCTCCCCTCATAAGGGCCAATTTTCAATGGAACGGCAGGTGGCCCTTACAGAGAGGTTTCACTGTATATATTTAACTAGGGAGGCTCTGGCCCCCTGCTCGATAATCCCACCAACACCCCACGAAATTCTTTTATACGGCAGTTTCGTACATAATTTAAAATAAAATACACAAATATATGTAGCCGTATATATTTTGCGAATTTTATTTTTTTTTAAAGGTTGCTTTTAACCGTTTGTGACGTTTAGTCACTCCGATTTGAAAAATATTTATTCAGATGTTAGAATACATCATTTAAGTATGTAATATTTAAAAAAAATTAAAACATAAAAATAAAAAAAATATTGATTAAAAGGTACAATCATGGAAAAAAAAGAGTAAACACCCACCACTAACTCTGCAACTAATTATAATAGAAGAAATTTACTCTTACCAAACGATTGGAAATGAAGTCTCCTTTTAAATGATGTATATGAAATTTTCTAATCAAAACCAGACCAAACTTTGTTTTTTTCAGTGCTGACAACCAATTTTGACAATATATTTTAAATCTGCGGATCAAAGTATGCCTAGAAACGAAATTTCAAGTCATTTCGATGATAAGTTTTTGAATTATAAACCCTCAAAATTTAGAGCTTCTAATGTTAAATTATATTTTCATATTTTTATTAATCGCTCCTGAAATTATAACTCTAATGTGATAATTTTTTTTGTTAGGTTATAATACTAACAAAAAAAAAAATACCAGCCCAAACAAAAATACATTGAATTTGTAATTTTCAAAATTTTATAATGTGAATTATGAATTATGAAATTAGTATTTGAAAAAAAATATGAATTGCTAACTACAACTTTTTGATAGATTTATATTTAAATATATAGAAACTATATGCAAGAGAACGACAAATTCACCTTAATACTTTAAATTAAAACATGAATATAAAACATGATTTTTTTAGTAAAGCAAGGATCATCGCACAAACAAATCAATTTAAGGGGTCAGGTAACCTTTGAAGCGTCCAAAAATCTAATTTTTTTAAATAGCTTATAATTAAATATGATTCTTTGGGAACATTTAAAATCAAACCCCATACAAAAATTCGCATTAGAGGAGAAGTTATGTCTAAAACACTTTGAGCTTTTGCTATATGATCGACGGGTTTTTCAATCTTTAAAGCCAATTTTCTCAAAACAGCTATTTTGATCATTGCGCGCACGATTTCTGAAAAACGGTTGCCTAGAATTTCACGAAATTTTTGGTGGATGTATTAAACGTACAGAAGCACAAAATGACCTATTATTATGTTTCTCAAGTAAGAAGTTTAGAATTCACGGCTACTTTTGTATAAAAAAAATATCGATATTTCGAATTACTCTATTTTTTTTTTTTTCTCGAAATCTACAAGTTTTATTTTTTTCATTGTAGGTCATTTTGAAAACACTTTATATCTGTACTCATTAAAAAAATCTCGGCTTGTTTCAGCCATTGAAATGGGAAAAATCATGCGCGCAATACATGAAAGAATAATTCTTTCGTAAAAATTGTATTATCTTTAAAAATAAATAAAAAAAAACTATATATGTGTATACCTTTTCTAACAACTTTGATTGATAAAATAAATCGTTCCTAACATGTGTTTTCAATTTTATAATTAAAAGTTAATTAGTTAAAGAATGATTGCAATTCTTACAGACGTCACTTTTCCATGTACTTTATTGGTTCAAAGGTTACCTGACCCCTTAACACATGCATTTTGAGAGAATCTATAGAAAATTTAGCCAGAGGTAGGAACACTTGTAATGATACATTATCATGTCATATAACGAGCATTTGGTTTAGTCTACTTGGAGTCAATGGAGTATTTGGATAAGAATGATCAATGTCGCTGTATGTGCTCATCCGTCTTCCTCCCCCTCCCCCTCTTTTTCCAGTTTTGGAATCGCCCTGCGTTATTTAAACCGGTGTGCATTCTGCAGATCTTCTTCTCATTTTTCACCCCATTGATGATGACCAGGGCTTGGTCGAAAGCGCTCGGGAAGTTTTAACATCTGAATATTGGTTTTAATGTTTAAAACCTTTTAATTGTTTTTTAGCACCTCTTTTAGTAATAAAAACTGAGAATCATTTTATGTATTCATGTTTTAATTTAGATTTATATTTATTATGTCCTGCTTGATGCGAATTCTCAATTTCAATTTTTTTTTCCCCAAGTAGTTTTCGAATTATGTGTAAAAAAGCCAAAAATGATGGTTTAAGGGTTTAGAATCTACACTGGCGTCCAAAATTAAGGACCAGTCACAAAATGCTAATTTTTAAGTAAGCGAGTACTCAGAAGGAAATAATATAATTCAAATAATTACAATCCCTACAGCACAGATAGTCCACATAGCATCTCATTCATGTCACACATGGTCGCAAGTGTCACAGTCACTACTGTGAAACAAAAAATAGGAAATTCCACACGTCTCATTATGAGTCTAAAATGATCACTATATGTTACTCTACTGAGACGTCAATGTGATTGCTGCTTTATGACGAGTCACTAGGTGACTTTAAAATGTAGTTACATTGTGACTCTCATGTGACTGTCATTTTTAGACTCAATTTCAAAGTCAACATGAACGTTGCATTAGGATAAGTCACCAAATAATATCGCATTATAATCACATGGGGACTTTTCACAAAAGAGCACAATGGTGACTTCACAGTAGTCTCTCTGTCACCTGAAAGTCATCATGTGGTTTTAATGTGACATTATTTGGTAACTTATCACAATGCAGCGTTCACGATGATTTTGAAATTGAGTCTACAGATGACAGTCACATGAGAATCACAATGTAACTACATTGTAAAGTCACATGGTAACTCGTCACAAAGCAGCAGTCACAGTTACGTCTCAGTGGAGTCACATATAGTGATCATTTGAGACTCATAATAAGATGTATGGAATTTCCTATTTTTTTTGCTTCACCGTAGTGACTGTGACACTTGTGACCATGTGTGATATGAATGAGATGTTATATGGACTAGCTGTGCTGTAGAGATAGTAATTATTTTAAATATATTATTTGCTTTTGAGTATTCGCGTACTTGAAAATTAGCATTTTGTGATTGGTCCTTAATTTTGGACATCAGTGTATTTATGGTGTCAAACTTGGGTATTGCTATTGAAAAAAAAAACAAACAAAAAAACAAAGTTTGGGTTCGTTTTGTTCTGTAGATGTCTCCCTAAGCAACCTTTTTATACATCATTTAAAAGTAGACTTTATTTCTAATCGTTTAGTACCAGCAATCTTCTTCTACAGTATTTTGTTGCAGAGTTAGTAGGGGGTGTTTACTTTTTTTTTTTTTTTTACATGACCGTACGTGCCCATTTTTAGGTGCGTTCGTAATTATATAAATACGTAGCACCTATAGTCGTCGTTCAGTCCGTCCGTCTGTCCGTTCGTCTGTCCGCATGTAACAGAGCAAAAACTACCCAACCGAATGGTCTGAAATTTCAAATATATGATTGTTGCAAAATTTTGTCGAGCCATTTCAAATTTTATGAAAATCGGATGTATAGTTTAATTACAGGGACAGTCAAAAGTTTTTCTTTCTTTACATTGCGGCCAATGGGAAAAATTATTGCAAGTGCATTTTAATGATATTACAGCCTTCCGAATGGTCTGAAATTTTAAAGATATAATTGTTGCAAAATTTTGTTGAGCTATTTCAAATTTTAGGAAAATCGGATGTATAGTTTAATTACAGGGACAGTCAAAAGTGTTCCGTTACATTACGGGGAATGGGAAAAAAATATTGGAAGTGCATTTTAATGATGTATCAGACTATGCGCTTTATGAAGTGCAAAAAATTATACATTCAGTACAATATGGGGTGCAAAAAATAATTATAAAACTAGTTATAGTACGAACGCACCTCATTTGCCACGTTTAACGAGCAATTTCCAACTTGTTCATAACTGCAATAAACAGTTCCCATAAACTTCCCATAAATATTGTGAATTTTCTAATGATGTGAAACGTTCTATATTTTTCGAATGAAGGAACCAAATTAAAAGAAAGACTATACAGCTAATTTCGGGTATCTCACCAACATATCTACCAAATAAGCTAATTGTATGCTGTATCTGATAGTTATCGCGGGACATAGACACAGATACCAAACTTTTTTAGTTTCTTACTGTAAGCCTTCATTTGACTTTTCGGCAAAACAAAAAATATCTTCGTTTCTACTGTAAGACTTCACTTGACTTTTTGGCAAAACAACAGCAACAACAACAAAAAAAAAAACCTTCGTCCCTACAGTAAGCCTTCACTTGAAGTTCCGGCATTAAAAAAAAAAAAAAAAAAAAAAAAAATGCAATTTAACAAATTACGACGACCATTTGAAAAATGATTTTTTCAAAGACTAAAATTTAAGACATAAAAAATAGCACGGAGTTTATCCTACATTACGTACGCCATGAATTAAACATAAATAGTGTTATTACACGTAAAAATTGCAAGCGACAGAAATCGCCTGCGGCTCGTATGTATCCACCTGAAACTTACGTATTATCCAAGCATTTCATTGGCTGTTCGGGAAAACGCTTTTCCATCGTCAGATTTCCAAGAAATCTGACGGCCAATTTTAAATGAAATTTCATTCTTAAACTTCTAAACATCCCACAATATTACTTTTTACATCGTGATATAGGAAAAAAAAATGTTCTTTTAGATGCAATTTGTTTGAAAGCTGTATCTCAATTTGTTTCTGAGTTATTAATTTTTTTTTTTGTAGTTTTTATTACTTTTTTGTCATAGTGGCACCACTCTGTTGTCCATCTCTCTTGAAAGTAAAAGGGAAAAATAGATTACTGTATAGACCAATCAGAAAACGAATGAAATAATGATTAAACCAATAAAAACCTTTATATATGTTTTTGATTTCCTACCCTGACGAGGACAATAACCATTTTTCCAAATGGTTAAAAAAAAAAAAAAAAAAAATCCGTCTCTATTGTAAGCATTCATTTGACGTTTCGGCAAAAAAAACAAAACAAAAAACAAACAAACAAAAAAAACTTTGTCACTAGAGTAAGCCTTCACTCGACGTTTCGTTGATTATTATGAACTCGGACTAGATTTTCTGAGCGACGACCATTTGGAATGCAAGCCCGAAAAAATTTATGTTATCAGACCCAGAGTCCGATATCGAAAGTATACAATAGAAAGTATTTAATAAGATTTAAAAATTAGTTCAAGATTAACTTGGTAAGATTAAATGACAGAGTTGCAATTTTCAAATCCAGTATTAAGGTTATTAATTGAAATAGATTTCATAGAAGCCTTGTGTATATTTTTATTGCATCAGATTTTAACCCTCTGTGCGTTGCATATCTACAACATATCTAAAAAGACCCTCCGATCTGTGCCGGGAGGAAGAGGTAGCCTTCATATTCTTTATTTTTAAAAAGCCAGCTTATATTATTCAAACACACGACGCTCAAATTAGTGGAACCTGATTATGAAAGATTCAATACTAGTTTTTATCGATACTGAATATGAATGAGAATTTCGCGAAATTAGTCAGTTTTATCAAAGTTGGTTTTATTTAAAGTGATTTATATTTGTTCTCCAAATTCGACGATATCTTGAAGTGCCCGCCATTTTAAAACAAGATGATGAGTGAAGTTAACCAACGAACTTGGTAGAGACCTTGATAATTCCTGTGCACATACTCACTCACATCCAAATAGGTTGATATATACGAGTGCTGTCGCAGGCAAAAAATCAGATTTTTCAAAATATCACCCACATTAGAAATTCAAACTGTCATATCTCAGCCATTTTTTAAGATAAAGACAAACAAAAAATGCCCTGGAATCCTTGTATCAAGGTTAAACACTTAAGGAAAAAACCTTTTTCAATTTCTAATTTCTTTGTACATCATTATAAATTTAAAATTTTTTAAATGGCTAAAATTTCAACAAGATGACGGATGAAGCTGGCCAACGAACTTGGTTGCGATATTGCTATATACTACGCAAGTGCCTAGTCTCATCCAAATCGGTTCATAAATACACATGTTATCACGTGAAAAAAATCAGATCGTTCCAAAATGTCAGTCACACTAGAAATTCAAAGTGCAATAACTCAGCCCTTTTTAAGATATAGTCGAAACAAAAAATGCCCCGAAATTTTTGTATCAAGGTGAAACACAAAAAAAAATCTTTTTCAATTTTTTCTTAAAATATTTAATGGCCTATTTCCATCCTCTTTGTCCGATTTTGCCCATTAACGAACTTACCGGGATGTTCGGTCCCTTGAGTTTGGAATAGATTTGTGCAGAATTATGAAAGTTATCGTTTTCATAAAAAAGTGATATATATATAATATGTATATATATATATATAATATATATATATATATATATATATATATATATATATATAGTTAGATAGATAGATAGATAAAGATAGATAAAGTTTTTAACTTGGGGGGGGGGGGAGGTCTAGGAGTCATGATCGCCGTACATCTGCAAAAAAATTTCAGAAATTCCAACATAGGGGAGAATGTAATAGGTAGCATTTCTTACGAAATCTGCTTAAAAATCATGTGCAAAACTACCGCATAAAATTGATTTGGAAACCACACAGTTATTACCACTGTTCTAGAAGAAATAATTGCCTGAAGTATCAACTTTTACATTAGATTAAAGTCTATAGCCACCATTTAATTTACTTTCATCGTGTTCATAAATATTTCAATACCATCTTACTTAATACAGCATTTTAAAAAGCGTATTTAAACAAAGTGAATCAGATACTGTCCAACGGTAAATTTGTTTTTAGTTTAAAATTCGGAGTAAAGAAGCTAAATATATTAAAATACGGCCAGAAATTTACAGGAAAGGCTGTGTTTCAGAACATCTGTTTCAGGAAAGATTCTTGTAACAACAGAAGTTAAACATAAAAGTTTTGAAAAATGTTAAATTTAAAAAGGCTATTTTAGTAGTAGTGCCGCGTGATGAATGCACATTAAGAAAGCAGCTGAGATACATTTCGAATTTTCCAGCTGCACTATATGCCCACGTGTGGATGCCCCCCTTCTTAAAGACAGACCAATTTTAGTGTACGCTTGCATTGTTTCGTGTTGTTCGGTTGTTTGTCATCTGTGGTATCGAAAGAAAAGAAACATGTTTTGAGATTTGTAGTTTAAATATAAGCAATAGCGTGTTTGGAATGTTATTGTAATCCTTTTAATATCTAGTAGAGCGCCCGTTTTTACTTCAATCTTACACTTGAATGCAATGTTGAAAATAAAACTTCTACAGCAGATAATGTCGCCTACCTACAATTGAAATTTTAGAAAGTTTGTACGTGAAATGCGAACACTTAACGTTTGAAATACAACTCAGATAGCATGAACATTAGCAGCAAGTATGATTTTTTTTTACATTATCTGGCCGTGACAAATTTGAATTGAGAAATTCGCAGCAAACTTCCTGAGTAGTTTGTTGTGCAACTGATGGCAAAATTGTCTTTAATTCATGAAAGTGACGAAAGCAAAAAATCCCTCTGTTGAGAGAATAGACAATCTGCACATACGCAGGAATTGTAGAAATTTTATTCGGTTGGCACCGCTTTTTCTGAACGCTATACTTATCAAATTCCAAAAAAGGCTCATATTCAAAAGTACAAATATTACCTTTACTGTTTATGGTGATGAAAACTATGCAGGCACCTTCTGACGGTGCGATCGCATGAATAGACCTGATCAGGTCTATGGACCCCTCCGAAGGGGTTAAACTACTTATAAGTGTAACAGTTGTAAACAGATAGTGGGGCATGGAAAGATTACTACTTTGCAGTAAGTTTGCAGTATTTTTGATTACTTGTTTGCCGTTAATTTGCAATAAATTTCATATAGTATGAATTTAACTTGCACGACAAGTTAGCTGCAAGTTCAAAGTGTGGTGACTTCGGCGTTTGCATTATCTAGCTGCAGTCTTGTTATGAACTTTCAGTCTTGTCATGCTGAGCTTGCTGCAACTTTGCAGGTTTTCAAAGCAAAACTTCTTCAAATTTTCTGCAAATTAAAATGCTATCTGGGAAACACTTACACTTGAAATGCAAAAACTTACGTTTGAAATGCAAACACTTACGCTTGAAATGCAAACACTTAACCGTGGTCGAAAGTAGCACGCTACAAGTACCGAAACTACTGTAGTCGAGCCACTATTTCTATTTCTAGTAGTTTGTAGTGTATAACGCGCTACATTTTGAAAAATGTAGCGAGTATCACGATACAAAAATCCGTAATTTGTCGCAAGCGCAGACGCTATTTTCAACACTACTCCACGAAAAAAAAAGTGCTATTTTTCAGATCACATGATCGTAACTTGACTGTTTTGTATAAAACATAAAAATTTATGAATATCTGCCACAAATTGCTCTAAGAATAGTAAATAAAGCGTATGCGTTGATTTTGTGTGCTTAAATATGTATGTACCAATATATAACCCAAGTTACAAATGCCGGAATTTTCATCTGCATTTCATTTTCATAAAACTTCATACAAACAAGCAGCATGAAGATTTTGTTATTGAAAGGTTTGTGTAGAAAAGTACATTTAAAAAATGACAAATGATTTCTACAAATACAAATGACGAGGATATTGTTTCACCCCATATTCAATTTCTGAAATAGTTCACTGATCAACAAGGGATCCGATTCTAATTTTTAGGATTAAGAAATGAAAAATCCCTGAAAATTACGTAGTGTTCACACAATTATACCAATTTTTCTCCTTAATTTTATTAATATAAAAATATATATTGAGCTAAGCATAACGTCACCGGTGCAAACTTTTGAAACATACTTATTATATATGCGTACTTTTATGTTTAACCACAGTGCATTCAAATAAAAATATAACTTCTATTTAATTGTGATGAAAAAAAAAATCTAACAAAATCCTAATGCACAAAGATAAAATAAACCCAACAGACAATATTCTCGTGATGTCACAAAAAATATGAATTTTTATTTGCTTATGAAAATAATGTACACGTGCATAAATTTTTTTACTGAAAATAACTTGCAAATGAAAACATACATCCAAAAAGCCACGTGTCTGAATATTTTTCATTATTTCTGTTTTATCTGAAACAATGGAAATAATTCCATTGCCACCATTTTGAAGAAATTTCATAAAAAACTTTTTTAATTAAAATTAAATAAAAAAAAACATAAAAATGGGAATATTTTAAAAAATATAGCTAATGCAACAAATCAACAGCTTTCATAAAAAATAAATAAATAATAATTATCAAAGTCGGTCCAGTAAGAAGCTCAGGGCAGATGACTAGGAAATAGCCTTGTGTTTGTCAGTTTATGCATGGTTTTATGTTCATTGATGGTGGAATTTAGCGTCATGTCCCATTTCATATTATAATTTCACACATATCGTGATAAAATACTTAATTTTATCACTATGAAACACAAAACTTATAAAATTTTTACTACTGATTTTAATATTTGTTCTATGCAGCATAATTATTTCAATATTCTAGAACTAATCTCTGACCTTTTTAAGACTTTCCAACAAAGTTTTAAAAAAGTCCTTCCGGCCAGTGCCGGGAGGAAGAGGTAGCTTTCATAATCCTTATTTAAAAAAAGCCAAATTATATCATTCAAACACACGAAGCTCAATTTAGTGGAAACCGAATATAGGAGATTCAATACTAATTTTTATCAATATAATGAATGAGAATTTCGCGAAATTAGTCAGCTTTATCCAAGCTGCTTTTCTTTAAAGTAACATATATTTGGCTGCCAAATTCGGCAATTTCTTAAAGTGCCTGTCATTTTAAGACAACATGGTGGATGAGGCTAAGCAGTGAACTTGGTCGAGACCTTAGTAATTGCTGTGCACATGCTCACTCACATCGGAATCGGTTAATATATAGGAGTGCTGTCGCATGCAAAAAATCAGATTTTTCAAATTGTCACCCACAATAGAAATTGAAACTGCTATATCTGAGCCATTTTTTAAGGTAAAGACAAACAAAAAATGCTCCTGAATCCTTATATCAAGGTCAAATACTTAAGAAAGAAACCTTTTTCAATTTCTAATTTTTTTGCACCTCACTTTAAATATATATATATATATTTAATTTAATGGTTGCCATTTTGAAACAAGATGGCTGATGAATCTGGCCAGCGAACTTGGTCGAGGTGTTGATGTATACTATCCACATGCCTTCTTACATCGAAATAGGCGAATACGTGTGTTATCGCGTGACAAATACAAGATCGTTTCAAAATGTTAGCCATGCTAGAAATTCAAAGTGCTATAAATCAACCATTTTTTAAGATATAAACAAAAGAACAAATTTTCAGAAATAAAAACTGCTCCGGAATCTTTGTATCAAGGCCAAACACATAAAAAAATCTTTTTCATTTTCCAATTGTTTAATACCTCATTTTGAATTTTAAATTTAATTTTTTTTAATGGCAACCCTTTTGAAACAAGATGGCGAATGAAGCTGGCCAACGAACTCGGTCGAGACATTGGTATGTACTATGTACAGGCCAAGTTACATCCAAATAGGTTCATAATTACGCCTGTTATCGCGTGACAAAAATCAGGTCGTTTTAAAATGTCAGCCAGAAGAGAAATTCAAAATGCTATTACTCAGCCATTTCTTAAGATATAGACGAAACAAAAACTGCTCCCGAATCTTTTTATCAAGGTCAAACACATAAGAAGAAAATATTTTTTCAATTTTTAATTTTTTGGTACCACATTTCAAATTTAAATTTTTCTTAAAAATTTAAATGGCCACCATTTTTAAACAAGATGGCGGATGAAGCTGACCAACGAACCCGGTCGAGACATTGGTATGTACTATGTATAAAAGTAGTTACATCAAAATCGGTTCATAAATACTCCTTTTATCGCGTGACAAAATTCAGGACGTTTCAAAATGTCAGCCACGCTAGAAATTCAAAATGCTATGACTCAGCCATTTTTTAAGATATAGACGAAACAAAAACTGCTCCAAAATCTTTGTATAAAGGTCAGATACATAAGAAAAAATATTTTTCCATTTTCAGTTTTTTGGTACCACATTTCAAATTATAAATTTTTAAGAAAATTTTAAATGGACGCCATTTTGAAACAAAATGGCGGACGAAGCTGGCCAACGAACTCGGTCGAGAGATTGGTATGTACTATGTACACACTGAATTACATCCAAATCGGTTCATAAATACGCCTTTTATCGCGTGACAAAATTCAGGACGTTTCAAAATGTCAGCCACGCTAGAAATTAAAAATGCTATAACTCAGCCATTTTTTAAGATATAGACGAAAAAAAAACTGCTCCGGAATCTTTGTATAAAGGTTAAATACATGAGAAAAAAATATTTTTCCATTTTTAATTTTTTGGTACCACATTTCAAGTTTTAAAATTTTTTAAAAATTTTAAATAGCCGCCCTTTTGAAACAAAACGGCGGATGAAGCTGGCCAACGAACTCGGTCGAGAGATTTGTATGTACTATGTACACACTGAATTACATCCAAATCGGTTCATAAATATGCCTTTTATCGCGTGACAAAATTTAGGACGTTTCAAAATGTCAGCCACGCTAGAAATTCAAAATGCTATAACTCAGCCATTTTTTAAGATATAGACGAAACAAAAACTGCTCCGGAATCTTTGTATAAAGGTCAAATACATAAGGAAAAAATATTTTTCCATTTTTAATTTTTTGGTACCACATTTCAAGTTTTAAAATTTTTTAAAAATTTTAAATGGCCGCCATTTTGAAACAAAACGGCGGATGAAGCTGGCCAACGAACTCGGTCGAGACATTGGTATGTACTACGTACACACCGAATTACATCGAAATCGGTTCATAATTACGGGAGTTACAGTGTGACATAGGTCAGATATATATATATATATATATATATATATATCAATTTTGAACGGAGGGTGGTTTCGGGGTCTGGGGGTCATGATCGATGAAAATATACCAAAATTTTTTGAAATCGCTTTCCTCCGAACGGCTGCAATAGGTAGCTTTTTTGTAAAGAAAGCTACCTAAAAGTGTATGGATTTTATAGATTGTACCGATTTTGATTGTTTATCTGTTTGCTTGTCTGTCCGTCTCAAACTCTCGTAAATATAGCAAATGAAGTGCCTAAGACGGTTCCTTTACGGTTCCTTAACAGTCACACTCAAAAGAATTCCGTTATATTACGATCTATGGGGAAAAATCGCTTGAGGTGTATTTTAATGGACAGTATTCTCGTGACGTCACAGTGGGAATCACGTGGTGTAAAAATAGCAGCTAGCGCATTTGTTTACCTTATTGCGTCCTTTGATGCAGCAGAAATACAGGTAAATGCATGCGTAAAATACTGCAGATTTATTTTGTACGAATTATTTTCGATTAGTACTTATATTCATATTAATTAAATCCATATATACGTATTAAGAAACTTTTTTAATTTTTATTTTATAAATAAAATGAAAAATAGGCATGACATTACTTTAAAATAGAGAAAATAATTCATGTATATAACCCATACCTGCCCCTGAAAAGGTCTAAAACTCCGTATAAAATAAAATATAAGCATAAATTTTCTAAACACAATGTTTTTCAATAGCGCGATTATGCATGTTATTCCCAAGCAGACGAATTTTTGTAGCCTCGAACCCAAGGGGAGAATATGGTCCATAATACTGCACTATTTCAAACATACTGAAAATTATATATATCACTGAGGTGTACAACACAGCGCATACTGTAGAATATGATGTGCATAGAATTTAACTTTGATTTACAGGGACACACAAATTAATTTGTCTGCAGAAGAAATTAAACAATAATCGAACTATTGAAGCCTATAGACAATAAATGCTGGAAGTTTTTAGCTGTGGTACGCGTTTTTAAATTGAACTATCCTTTAACCCATTCGGGACCATGGGTGCATATATGCACCCTCAAAAAGTGCTTAAAACGCTTGAGTTTGATACCAGTAAAAAAGAAAAGTAAAATTGGTTTTATTTAATTACGACATTTTCATGATTTATAAAGTTAGTCAAATAATTAAAAAAAAAAAAAAAAGTGCCAAACGAATAAAATTCGTGTAAAAGATGCCGGTCCTGAACGGGTTAAATATTACTTGGTGTGTATAAATTCTATTGATTAGACTCAGGGCTGCACAAAATTTCTCAAATTACATGTCGTTTATTCACAGAAATTGCTGAATGGAAAATTTCAACTATATGCTATTCGTTTGAATGAACTAACTTTTAACATACTATGTAGTATATAATAAACGGTCAAGTGCGAGTATTACTCGCGCTCAGAGGGTTCTGTACCATAAATATATGAATTATTAACTGTATGTAATAGACGATTTTTTTCGAAAATCATTATCATCAATGGTTTTATACTTCTGCTAACATCCTCCAGCGCTTCTCAAAACCTTCGCTGTATGCCCACAAATCGGAATTTGTGTGCAACAGCAAGATGCGCTTTTGTCAAAAACTATGTGACTTAGGATAATCGCTATGGTTTTCCTGCAAGGCTTAAATTAACATTTACTACCTCTAATTTTTTCATGATTTTAGTTTCAATAGATTTGGAAATAAAGGGGGGGGGGGGGGCATGCTTTTGCGCTACCTTTTGAACGATAACTCTGAAAATATAATACCTAAAATTAAAAGAAATGTATTTTTGAGTTCAGCGTTACGGAAGCTTTCAAACGATACCCCCCACTTGATATACAAAGAAAATATTTCCTTTTTCAAGTAACTTAATTAGCCCCTCTACATTTTTCCTAAATATAATTGTGAATGTTTAATAATCTGTAAATAAGTGGGTCAATAATCTTTATTATTTCCCCCAATTTGAACTTTCCACGTTCCATAGTTTAAGTGTAAAATGGCTGTGACGAGTAGCCACAGGAGTGATCTTATAATGGTTCTGTTTTTAACACTTTCCAACAAAGTTGAAAAGTGTTTATGCATTCGTTTTGTCTGTCCGTCTGTCCGTCAGTTCGTCTGTCCACGCTCTAACTCCCGTAAATATACTCGTATTTTCATGCAATTGATAAAGGTTATTTAGGGTCACCAAAACATGTTTGGAATTGCATATGGAGTATATAGGATCAATAGGTCATTTACAGGGGCACTCAAAAGTATTCCATTACCTTAAGGTCAATTGGGAAAAATTGTTTGCAGAGTATTTCAATAACGTTATGCTATTTCAAATGTATTGAAACTGATATAAATCACTGAATTTCACTACGATCACGTTAGAACAGGGCATTAATACCATTTTTTATTCATTTACAGGGACACACAAAAGAAATCGCTTACATTACTATCTTTGAGTGATAATTGCTGAAGTGTACGGTTTAAAATTCGGTATGCGCTTTTAAATTTAATTAATTTTTTACATTCTACTCGTTATATATAAACTCTATACCTCATGTACAGGGCTGCACAAAAATATTCACGTACCATTCTCCTTATTAGATGAAATTGCTGAAGGGGAATTTTCAACTGAAGTACATGTATTTCCTAAGTGAACTAAATTTTTGCATGGATATAGTTAATAGATACAAATCTATATATCACGTACAGGGCTGGTGAAAAAATTCCGATAATTTTACGATTGTGGATGGGAACAGCTGAAAATGGGTTTTGAATTGTGTAATACGTTTCCGCATGGTTGAATTAGACGTAATATTTTAATTTTTTAAACGGTGCAGTTTTATTACATATTTCTGTTGGAAAGTGTTTCATAATCTATGCTTGACGCATGATTTTTCTTTCTTGTTACTTTTTAAGTACGGAACCCTAAAAATCTATGGATCACATACAGGGCTGCACAAAATAATCTGATATTTTTTCGACTATTGATACAAATAATAGAAATTGGGTTTTTAAATGCGTTATGCGTTTTACAAATTCTTTATTTGGATATCATTTTTCACTTTAATAAACTGTGAAGTTTTGTTAGAGCATTATGAATGTGTTCTTTATTTGGATATCATTTTTCACCTTAATAAACTGTGAAGTTTTGTTAGAGCTTTATGAATGTGTTCTTTATTTGGATATAATTTTTCACCTTAATAAACTGTGAAGTTTTGTTAGAGCATTATGAATGTGTTCTTTATTTGGATATCATTTTTCACCTTAATAAACTGTGAAGTTTTGTTAGAGCATTATGAATGTATTCTTTATTTGGATATCATTTTTCACCTTAATAAACTGTGAAATTTTGTTAGAGCATTATGAATGTGTTGGAAAGTTTTTTATAATCTTCGCTGGACGAATGATGTTTCGTCCGTGTTTCTTACCGCTAAAATTTAAAAGAAATTTTCACTTGTTTAATCACTGGATAGTGCTGAACAGTAGAGCAGCGCTGAGGGGTTACTTAGCTCTGTGATCAGCTTAACTACCAGTCTGTTGTTTTAATGTCTTTTATATTGTGAGCCATTGGGAAAAGAAAAAGTGTAGTTTATTTTATAAACTACTTGAAAATTAAAAGAAATAAATTTAAATTTAAGAGGTAGAATTAAGAACTTATTTTTAAGAGATAAAAAATTTAAGTTAAGTGTTTAATCAAAGTTAAAGTATATTTAAGTATATGTATAGCTGTAGTTGCATGAACTACTATAAAAAATGTAAAAAAAAAAAAAAAAAAAAAAAGTCAGCATTTGTTCAGGGATGACACTCGCCAAGCTAGGGCAGGAAAAGTGATGTCGGCTATTAAATAAAACAAAATTTAGAATTAATTTTTTAAGGTAAGAAAAAGTGTAAAAGTTGGCGGCTATGAAACTAGACAGGTTTCGCACGTTTAGACGCAGTGATAATACGTATTACGCTTATAGGCTTATTCACCCACCTCCTAAAACATTATGCAGGAAAAATAATTTCCAGAAATACTGTTTATAATCATTACTGTATTCGATAACATGGCATAAAAGTCTTAAAATTTGTAGGTAATAAAAATAACAGATAGAAGAGATAAGAAGTGATGGTTGTGGATTTTATTTTTATTATTTTCTATTGATCTGCTGTTTACAATTATATAATGCAGTCTGATTTAAATGAAAATTTTTTAAACTTTCAACTGTGATTTTACTTAAACAATTACATTAAATAGGAATGAACATGAAAATTTAAAGTGTCCTTTAAAAACCATATTTCGGAATAAATTTACATTATAAAATTGATAATTGTGTTTTATAGAGTCTTAATTCATTTAATTATTTTCAAGTCCTGAAGTAGATGTGCTCATATGAAAAAACTCTTGGCTTCTGTTCTTCATTAGTCCTTCATCCTAGGGATACAAGAAAACCGACTGAAGAACTTTCTCACCTTTCTGAATCTCTTTTTCTTCTTTTTAGAAATTTTAGATATTACATTAGTTTGTTCTTTTTAAACTACTAGAATATAGCCCGTCAGAATGACGTGTTTGCATTTTCAAAAAAATTATATAGCATTGCATTATAAAAAGAATTGTGAAGTAATAAATTTTGTCTTGTCTGACTTATAAAGTCAGGTGGGGTAAAGCAAAAACAGCCCATTTTTCCTTGAAATTTAATTGGCAAGAAAATTATTAATTGAATTGGTAAAATACTGATATAAAGTATGCAAATGAACTTCACTCACAAAATTTGAAGAAATATTTCACAAAAACATTCAAATTAGTACTAATAATGCTATTTTAAAACATATTGTCAGTTAACTATTTTATCTAATGGTATGGGGTAAAATAAAAGACAATTCCAACAGAAAGTTTATTTGTTTTTATTAATTGCCAAAATATTAATTATACAACTTAAATTTTAAAAAGTTGAACAGAGAAAATCCCGATTTTTTTAGGTAGCTTTCATTACAAAAAGCTACCTATTGCAGCCGTTCGGAGGAAAGCGATTTCAAAAAATTTTGGTATATTTTCATCGATCATGACCCCCAGACCCCGAAACCACCCTCCGTTCAAAAGTTGATATATATATATATATATATATATATATATATATATATATATATATATATATATATATATATATATATATATATCCATATATATATATATATATCTGACCTTTGTCATACTGTAACTCTCGAATTTATGAACCGATTTGGATGTAATTCGGTATGTACATAGTACATACCAATGTCTCGACCGAGTTCGTTGGCCAGCTTCATCCGCCATTTTGTTTCAAAATGGCGGCCATTTAAAATTTTCTTAAATTTTTTAAATTTGAAATGTGGTACCAAAGAATTGAAAATGGAAATTTTTTTTTTTTATGTATTTGACCTTTATACAAAGATTCCGGAGCAGTTTTTGTTTCGTCTATATCTTAAAAAATGGCTGAGTTATAGCATTTTGAATTTCTAGCGTGGCTGACATTTTGAAGCGTCCTGAATTTTGTCGCGCGATAAAAGGCGTATTTATGAACCGATTTGGATGTAACATCGTTTGTACATAGTACATACCAATGTCTCGACCGAGTTCGTTGGCCAGCTTCATACGCCATTTTGTTTAAAAATGGCAGCCATTTAAATTTTTAAGAAAAATTTAAATTTGAAATGTAGTACCAAAAAATTGAAAATTGAAAAAATATTTTTTTCTTATGTATTTGACCTTGATACAAAGATTCGGGAGCAGTCTTTGTTTCGTCTATATCTCAAAAAATGGCTGAGTTATAGCATTTTGAATTTCTAGCGTGGCTGACATTTTGAAACGTCCTGATATTTGTCACGTGATAACAGGCGTATTTATGAACCGATTTGGATGTACTTTGGTGTGTACATAGTACATATAAATATCTCGACCGAGTTCGTTGGCCAGCTTCATCCGCCATCTTGTTTCAAAATGGCGGCCATTTAAAAAAATTTTAAAAATTTAAAATTTAAAATGAGATACCAAAATATTGGAAAATGAAAAAGATTTTTTTTGTATGTGTTTGACCTTAATACAAAGATCCCGGAACAGTTTTTGTTTCGTCTATATCTAAAAAAATGGCTGAGTTATAGCGTTTTGAATTTCTATTGTGGCTGACATTTTAAAACGACCTGATTTTTGTCACGCGATAACAAGCGTATTTATGAACCGATTTGGATGTTACTTGGTCTGTACATAGTACATATCAATGTCTCGACCGAGTTCGTTGCCAGCTTCATTCGCCATCTTGTTTCAAAAAGGTTGCCATTTAAAAAAATTAAATTTGAAATTTAAAATGAGGTATTAAAAAATTGGAAAATGAAAAAGATTGTTTTATGTGTTTGGCCTTGATACAAAGATTCCGGAGCAGATTTTGTTTCTGAAAATTTGTTCTTTTGTTTATATCTTAAAAAATGGTTGAATTATAGCACTTTGAATTTCTAGTATGGCTAACATTTTGAAACGATCTTGTATTTGTCACGCGATAACACATGTATTCGCCTATTTCCATGTGAGAAAGCATGTGGATAGTATACATCAACATCTCAGCCAAATATAAGTTACTTTAAATAAAAGGAGCTTGGATAAAGCTGACTAATTTCGTGAAATTCTCATTCATAATGATTTAGTATTGATAAAAATTAGTATTGAATCTCCTATATTCGGTTTCCACTAAATTGAGCTTCGTGTGTTTGAATAATATAAGTTGGCTTTTTTAAAATAATGTATTTGAAAGCTACCTCTTCCTCCCGGCACTGGCCGGAAGGACTTTTAAAACATGCATAAAAGAAACCTGTAATAAATTTTGCATTGATATATATACACATATATATATGTAATACACGGCATTACATATTTCTGATATTCTAATTTTATTTTATAAGAAATATTCATTTTTCCCCCAATGTCTTCAGAATTAAAAAAAAAAAAAACATTTTAAAAAGAAAATTTCTTTTTTTAAACTACCGACAGATGGCGCAACAGAGCATATAAACGTTTGTTTTAATATTTTAAAAGTTCAAGACGAATGAATCAATTGTTTGTTTACTTTTATATAGGGATAGATAAAGCTACCAATCTAATTTTAACTGAAGTTATCGCAGCAGAATATTAGATAATTGAATGTAATCTCTTAAATGTTAATTTATTTTGAATAATCTGTCTAAAAATGTAACTTGTGCGAATAGTGGAAAAGAAAGCACGTTTTACTCAACGTTTTAAGATTGAAAATCAAATCAACATTCACTCGTGATGCCACATGTACAACACAAATTCCAAATCCAGAAGCAATTGAGTGACTCTTTGAACGAATCATTAAAAAATACGGTCGACATTCGATTTTGCTCTTAAAATATTTGTAAAACCATAATAAAGCCTTTAAATAATTTTAAATACGTTTGTTTTTAGAAAGGAAACGTTAATCCGGTACAAAATAATTCACGGAAATGAATCACAGAATATAGCTATATTCACTGAACACCATGAAGCGTTCTCATTGGTCAGAAAATAGATAGCCTTGAAAAACAGAGGTAATTTTTCGCGATATTTTTAAACGTGTATACTGAATTCAAACTGTAAATAAATGTAAACAAAAGTGAAAAATGTATTTCAAAATATTAATATGCTTTTGCAAAATATTTTAAGAGCATTTAATGAATAGCTGAAAGAGTCATTCATTTGTTTTTGGATTTGTAATTTGTGCTTATGAATGGCAACGGTAATCTCTTGTATACATCGGAACCCTGTTGTTGGTATCTGTTTATTTTTAAATTAGACCTTAAAGCGTTATAATTGTATACTTTTTGAAGGTTTGAGAAAAATTGAAGAAGAATATGTTACACAACGGACAGACAGATTAAATAAGGCAGTTGGCAAATACGGCATCGGAATGCTTAAGCCTAACGTGGCCGTGTTTGGATTATCAGGAAACGGACGAGTTCAACCCCGGAAGAGTTATACACTTAGTGTCATTCTATGTATAATATTTGCATCCAACGGCATATTAACTGGTTCTGTTCCAGATGAATTGCCCTCTAACTGCAAACAAACTGGTTCTATTTCAGCTGAATTGACCTCTAACTGCATACAAACTGGTTCTATTTCGGAATTATTTGCCGTTAAATGGATGTTAGATGGCACTTCCTCAGCTAAATTTTCCGTTAAATGAATGTAAACTGATGCTTCTTCTTCTATATTGGATTCTAATCCAATAAAAATTTGCTTTTCTTCAATTTCTTTTTCCGTTTTTAGCATATCAGTGGATTCTTCTTCAATAAGTGACCTAGGAGCTTCAGTTGTCACCGGGTAAGGCAGTTTTTCGAAAATTGTGGGTAGGTATCCAACATTTGGAAGTTTAAGGATTTTGGGATATCCACGTGCACGACTTCTGTTTAAAGCAGCTACGTAAAGATTTTCTATCTTCTTCAAGTCACGTTCTTCTTCATCATAATTTTTTAGATAACTTGATTCAAACTGCAATTTATTTCTTACAGGATTCGGTTTGGGGTTTCTATTTTTTTCACGAATACAGCAGCTTTATGACTATTTTCTAAATTTTTTTTAGATGCTGCTGATGATTTCGAAACAGTGTTAACACATTGTGTATGGGACACGTACTAATACGTTTTCTGACGATTGATACTTGAGCGCGGGACACGTACTAGAACGGGTTAACTAAATTTGCGCGTAAAATCCCTGCCCCCGGCACAATTCCGCTGCGAAATGTACCCGTGCACAATGTGTTAAATCTATTGTATGTTAACTCGTTCTCACATAACTCACCTGGTCCAGCTGGGATGACAAATGCTGAACTCAAACTACTTTGAAAAGTGTCATCGTACGCCTGATGAAACTCGGCAAAGAAAAATCGCCTGAGAAACTTATAAAAGTAGTAACCCAAGATAATAACACCCAAGAGCAGAAAATTCGCCATTCTCAGATGAGGGCCAATAATTAGACCTATTAGGTGCATTTTGGACATTATGGAATTTGCGATCACGTGCTTTGTTGGCATACTAATTGTTGAAAAATTTCAAAAACTCATTTATCTTAATAATTCTGTGGTATCATAATGTAAAGAAATGAAATATCTACGTTTGACATGATTAAAAAAATTAAATATTATGATGTATTTTATTATGAGAAATTTTTTCTTAAGTTCATTTTGTTTAATAATATTTTTTTAAATTTTTTACGACATCACATAATTCTAAAAGTAATATCAGCTTGAAAGTTTTTCAACAATTAGTTTGTCAACAATGCATATATTTGCATAATCAACAATTTACACAATGCACTTAATCAACAATGTTCTTATTAAGTAACAATGCATCGTTTCATTTTTGAAGTATTTCATCAGTCTAATTACTGACCCTTATCTGAGAATGGCGAATTTTCTGTTCTTAGGTGTTATTATTTTGAGTTACTTTTTGTATAAGTTTCTCAGGCGCTTTTTCTTTGCGGAGTTTCATCAGACATACGATGACACTTTTCAAAGTGATTTGAGTCCAGCAATTGTCATCACAGCTAGACCAGGTGATTTGTGTAAGAAAGAGTTATCTTACAATAGACTTAACACTGTTTCGAAAACATCTACACCATCTAAGAAATTTTTAGTAAAAAATCAAAAAACTACTGGCATTCGTGAAAAAATTAGAAACCCCAAACCGAATCCTGTAAGAAATCAATCACAGTTTAATTCAAGTTATCCAAAAAATTATGATGAAGAAGAACGTGACTTGAAGAAAAAAGAAGATCTTTATGTAGCTGCTTTAAACAGAGGTCGTCCACGTGGACATCCTAAAATCCTTAAACTTCCGAATGTCGGGTACTTACCCACAATTTTCGAAAAACTGCCATACCCAGTGACAACTGAAGTTCTTAGGTCACTTATTGAAGAAGAATCTATTGATATGTTAAAAACGAAAAATGAAACTGAAGAAAAGCAAATGTTTATTCAATTAGAATCCGATATAGAAGAAGAAGCATCAGTTCATATCTATTCAACGGAAAATATAGCTGAGGAAGTGTCATCTAATATGCAGTTAATGACAAATATGGCAGAAAAAGAACCAGTTTGTATGCAGTTAGAGCTCAATTCAGCTATAACAGAAATAGATTGTGTGCAGTTAGTAGAAAATATAGCTGAAGAAAAGTCAACTATTGTAACATCTGAAATTTCTAAAAAGAAGAAAAAGAGATTCAGAAAGGTGAGAAAGTTCTTCGGTCGGCTTTCTTGTGTTCCTAGAGTGAAGGACTGATGAAGTACAGAAGCCAAGAGTTTTTCATGTTAAAATACAAGTTCAAAAACTGTTAACAATTTTATAACCTATACTAAATTTTTATGTTCATTCCAGTTTAATGTAATTGTTTAAGCATATTCATAGTTGAAAATTTTAAAAGATTTTCATTTTAATCAGTCTGAAATATAGAATTGTAAACAGCAGATCAATAGTAAATAATAAAAATAATATACACAACCATCACTTCTTATGCCTTCTTTCTATTGATATTATTATCTATACATTTTAAGACTTGAATGCCATATTACCGAATATAGCAATAATTAAAAACAGTATTTCTTGAAATCATTTTTCCTGCATAATGATTAAGGGGAAGGGTGAATAATAATTTGCTATATTGTGTCTCCGTCTAGACGGGCGAAAACTACACCGGTGTCCAAAATTAAGGACCAATTACAAAATGCTAATTTTCAATTATACGAATATTCAAAAGGAAATGATATAATTCGAATAATTACTATCTCTACAGCACAGCTAGTTCATATAACTTCTCATTCATGTCACACATGGCCACAAGTGTCACAGTCACTACGGTGAAGCAAAAAAATAGGAAATTCCATACATCTCATTATGAGTCTCAAATGATCACTATATGTGACTCCATTGAGACGTCACTGTGACTGCTGCTATGTGACGAGTCACCATGTGACTTTACAAAGTAGTTACATTGTGACTCTCATGTGACTGTCATCAGTAGTCTCAATTTCAAAGTCATCGTGAACGCTGCATTGTGATAAGTTACCAAATAATGTCACATTAAAGTCACATGATGACTTTCAGGTGACAGAGATTGAGAGTCACCATTGTGCTCTTTTGTGAAAAGTCACCATGTGACTATAATGTGATATTATTTGGTGACTTATCATAATGCAACGTTCATGATGACTTTGGAATTGAGTCTAAAAATGACAGTCACAATGTAATTATATTTTGAAGTCACCTGGTGACTCGTCACAAAGCAGCAGTCACATTGACGTCTCAGTGGAGTCACATATAGTGATCATTCGAGACTCATAATAAGACGTGTGGAATTTCCTATTTTTTGTTTCACCGTAGTGACTATGACACTTGTGACCATGTGTGACATGAATGAGATGCTATATGGACTAGCTGTGCTGTAGAGATAGTAATTATTTGAATTATATTATTTCCTTTTGAGTATTCGATTACTTAAAAATTAGCATTTTGTGACTGGTCCTTAATTTTGGACACCAATCTAAGTCTTGTGTCATAGCTGCCAACTTTTATGCTTTTTTCTTTTCATTAAAATATAATAGTAAATTTTATGTTATTTACAAGCCAATATCAATGATTAAACAAGCAAAAGTTTCTTTTAAATTTCAGTGGTACATAAAACGCGTAAAAAATGGCAACTATTCTAGTGTTTAAGGCTGTTCTCAAATCCAAAGGGTCAGCTTTCTGACATAATTTTTAATTCATATTTTTGTTTGGAAACGTATGAAACTAGAACGTGTTGCTATTTAGAAACTATGTCATCGAACTGTTTTTTCTGTTTTCTTGTAAACGCAATAGATCTTTCAGAAAATACTGCCAAAGTTGGCATTTTGAACCGAACTTCTGAACGAAAGAAGAAAATCCAGTCAGTAAGGGGAGAAAAATGCCGTGTCACGTGATCAAAATCGTTTATAACTCAATAAATAACTTATTGATCAACAAGTTGGAAATTGCTCGTCAAACGTGGCAAATGAGGTGCGTTCGTACTATAACTAGTTTTATAATTATTTTTTGCACCCCATATTGTACTGAATGTATAATTTTTTGCACTTCATAAAGTGCATAGTCTGATACATCATTAAAATGCACTTGCAATAATTTTTTCGGAACACTTTTGACTGTCCCTGTAATTAAACTATACATCCGATTTTCCTAAAATTTGAAATAGCTCAACAAAATTTTGCAACAATTATATCTTTAAAATTTCAGACATTCGGAAGGCTGTAATATCATTAAAATGCACTTGCAATAATTTTTCCCATTGGCCGTAATGTAAAGAAAAACTTTTGACTGTCCCTGTAATTAAACTATACATCCTATTTTCCTAAAATTTGAAATGGCTCGACAAAATTTTGCAACAATTATATCTTTAAAATTTCAGATCATTCGGAAGGCTCTAATATCATTAAAATCCACTTGCAATAATTTTTCCCATTGGCCGTAATGTAAAGAAAAACTTTTGACTGTCCCTGTAATTAAACTATACATCCGATTTTCATAAAATTTGAAATGGCTCGACAAAAGTTTGCAACAATCATATATTTGAAATTTCAGACCATTCGGTTGGGTAGTTTTTGCTCTGTTACATGCGGACAGACAGACGGACAGACAGACGGACGGACTGAACGACGACTATAGGTGCTACGTATTTATATAATTACGAACGCATCTAAAAAATGGAAAACAATAGTTCGATTCCAAATCGCTTCCATGGTCAGACTTTCCAATTTTATATCTTTCCATTAAAAAATTAATTTGTAAATGTGTCAAAACGTTTTGCGCTTGTTGAGCTGAGCAGTTGAGAACAGCTTTAATAAATCAATCATACAGTTTTCGAACAAAAAATAGAAAATAAATATCAGCTTATGAATGGAAAAACAAAAATAAAAATTTTACAAATTTTAAAAGAAACAATCAAAAATGTGTCTATCGGCATATCTATCTACACCTGTATGCCGAGAGTGATTATAGAATTGATAAGCTGGGCTATGGGCGTTTGGTATGCAATTATTGCTAAATCTGATACTTTTAATTTATTTTGAATTTGTACTGAATATAATCAATATTTTGTACTTTTAGAATAGAAGAAGATTAAAGACAAAAAGTATATTTATCTAAATATATATTTATGTATTAATACCTGTGTGCTTAGGAAAGTAAGGGCACGCCCAACTTAGCTAAATAAAAGTTTTCGACTTTTTCCTTTTATTTTGTGTTTTTCGCATTCTACTTCCTACAATCTTTATTGTGATAGTAGAAACGGTAGAAGCTTCACGGTAGATAGCGTGAACCCCGAATGAATAACACAATCTGGAGATCCTTTTTTCCTTGATCGGGCCCTATTTGTATGTATTATTTAATATATTAGTTTAGTATAAATAAATAAAAAATATACACATTAATTAAAATTATTTAATTTAAAATATAATTATTTATGTTATACTAATTAACATATTAATCTACTATTACAGATTTTGCCTTCCGAGATGGACATTTCGGATCCACACACACAGATGCGTTGTTTCATTACATAGATAGATGTTGCATTTTAATTGTTTATTTGAACAAGACTTGTAAAGGACTTACTAGCTAATCTCATAATGGGGGGCTAGTTTTTGAGTGCGAGCAATTTTTACAAGTTAACCTGTGTGCGTGAAAGCGACCTCTGTCCTTCATTTTTCTTTAATTTTCACTTGCACGTATCAGCCTCCAAAATCCAGATTTCGCTTTTATTTCAAGCATTTTATGTTAATTTGGTAACTATTCTCACTAGGTGAGCGAAAGCTGGTATCGGTGGATTTTGAGTCGAATCCTTGTCCTGCATCATCGAGGAAAACAAGACCAGATGAGACTTGAAGCTCGTACCAAAACTACGAGTTTCGAGATATTTAGTTAACTGCGAGATATCGCCATTGTTGGTAATAGATGGTCTATGTCTATTGGCCTGTCTTTGATAGCTAGTGAAATCTACCGCTCGTAGAAGTATGAAAATTTGTATACGAAAAATCTCTTTTAAAACACTTCACCGTTTAAGTAATAAATCAAAATTGTTAATTTATAATTATTAAATCCTTACATAGATGGCAGCACCATTAAATTTAATTTTGAAATAATTCTAAAAGTTATTTTTAATCAAAATAAAAGTGTTCAAGTCAATTTATTTAAATAAAATTAAAAATTCAGAATTTTTTTAAATTCAGAAAAAATAGCTATGTTTAAATGAAATTTAAAATTTCCAAAAGCAAAAAATTGTCTAAAGGAAATTTAAAATGCTAAAAATTCTCAAGAATTTAGTGGATATTTATGCGAAGTTTAAAATTTCGTATTTTCTGAAAGCAAAACAAACAGTTTAAACGAAATTTAAAATTCCGAAACTTATAAAAATTAGCGAAAGTTTAAAAAAAAATTCAAATTATCACAATTTCTCAAAAATAAATAAAAGAATAAATTTCAAAGGAAATTCAGAAAAATTCAATTAAGTATTTTATTAAAACAGTAAAAGAATTTTATTCTTTCACTTTCAAAACACTCTCCAGATGGCGCCAAAAAAGATTATGCCGGTAATATTTATTGAATTTCGAGTTAGAAAGGAGAAAACACAAATCCTGTCAATACCTATACATTTACTTCATGTATAACTCATAAACTGCACATTTAATTGCCATTAATGTTTAAGATTTCAGATAATCTAATCAAATATAACAAATTCGAGGTTTATAATGATAAAATTGTATCTAGAAAAATAACCTGCAAAAATCTAACTGTTTGGTGCTGCCAGCTACAGACTATATGAAAAAAAAAAAAAAAAAAAAACAAAAAAAAACGTAATTTCTTAGATAACTACAAATACTTTTTATAATAGAAATTATAATTTATATATAGAAATATATATATATACGTAGAAATATATATATATACACCTAGAAATATATATATATATATATATATATATACCTAGAAATATATATATATTTCAGTTATATATATATTTCTAGGTGTATTTTGATGAGCATTCCATATTTATAATATAGTTACTTAAAACAATATTAAGATGAATTTTTAAAATGAATAATTCATAAGAAAATCTTTTAGATAATGAAAATGATAATAAATTATATTGGCATGATGAAAAAGAAATAGCAAGTTCCCATTAGTTTATTCTTTGTTTTCTTCTTTTTTTTTTTTGGGGGGGGGGGCGGGTGTCGAGAACTCACAATAGTTGTCTTAGATGCCTTATGTTCCCTCAGCCGTTGTTTTGAATTGTTTGGCGATTTTTTGTTGGCGTGTTGGCGGTGTTTATAGATATGGCAACCTCGATATGTGGACGATATGTGTGACGTGTGTATTCTGACGTGTTGTGTTCTGGCAACCCCTGAGAAGTGGTGGATTTTGTGGATGTATTTTGATATCGTGTTGTATCGTTCTGTCTTTTTATTTTTATGTTAAATTTATTGGATGTATTTGACTGACTATTGTTTCTGTAATCCGTTTAAACGCTTTTGCTGAAGTAATTAAGAAATATGAGGAAATTTTGAGAAGAAAAGTAGGTTTGTTTATTGTGTCTCAATGCGTATTCATAAGCCTATTTTGGAAAATGACGGTGGTATTATGAGAGAGATTTCGTGCTGGAGCTTTCAAGAAAGCAGATATCTGTTAAGGTTTGTTGATAATTTTATGTATATTTTGCTGCTTTAAGAGTTTTTTACATTTTGAAATTGCTTGAAAGCGAGAACTGCTGAATTTTAAGAATGCTACACCGGGAGAACTGCTGAATGCAGTGATGTTTTTTTTCGGTTAATGTGCGCGAAGCGCTCATACAAGATTACTGATTGCCACTTTAGCGAGTTTCGTTTTTTCTGTATATTTTGCTGCTTTAAGAGTTTTTTACATTTTGAGATTGCTAGAAAACGAGAACTGCTGAATTTTGAGAATGCTACACCGGGAGAACTGCTGAATGCAGTGATGTTTTTTCTCGGTTAATGTGCGCGAAGCGCTCATACAAGATTACTGATTGCCACTTTAGCGAATTTTGTTTATTATTTACATTTTATTTTCGTTAAGCGAAACATGCGTATAAACCGATGCTTGGCTACATTTGCTACTTTGCGGAAAGGGGTTTTCACGCCAAGAAAAATTCCAAGATAGCGGCCGTGGGAACTTATGACATCTGTTCCCAATACTTCCCAACTTTATTTTGAAAAAGAAATTCCGCTAAAATAATTAGAAGTTTAAGTTTTGAACAATTTCAACTTCTGTCGGCTGTAGTTGATCTCGCGACTTTTGGATTATAAAACCAACACTCTAACAACTGGACCATACATTCTTTTACATAAATGCTGAAATTGAGATTATGTTTTGAAATCACAAAGTCGCAGAAATGGTCGAATTGATTTCATTAAAGTTTTTTTTTTTTTAATTTTATGATTTGTCGTGTGATAGGGGTAATCAGCTGTTAGCACACAAAATTTCATGTCTCAAACTTATACACTTTCCACGTACGGACTTTGTGACAGACAGATAAAGGAGTGAGACGAATAGGGTTTCGTCAGATAAAAGAAACCTTACACAATGACTAGATGTTACTTTATAAAAAAAAAAAAAACCGATCCGCGGGTCTGGTTGCCGCGTTTTTTTTTCTCCAAGTTGGGTTGGCTATAATTTTTCCTTTTCGGTTTGAGTTTTAATTCTTACATGTCGTTTTGGTTTAACCTAATTTTTCAAAAAAGTGTCCAGAATATTGCTTCAGATTAGAGTATTGAATTGAATCTGATAACATGAATTTACCTGAACAGGACCTCATACGTGGTACAGGTTTGAGAGTGTTCTATCTTCGTTGTATTTGGATTGTGGTCGGATTGATTCAAATTATTTTTATTGATTTTTTAGGTGCGTTCGTAATTATATAAATACGTAGCACCTATAGTTGTCGCTCTGTCCGTCCGTCCGTTCGTCTGTCCGCATATAACAGAGCAAAAACTACCCAACTGAATGGTCTGAAATTTAAAATATATAATTGTTGCAAAATTTTGTCGAGTCATTTCAAATTTTATGATAATCGGATGTATTTACAGGGACAGTCAAAAGTTTTCCGTTACATGACGGCCAATGGGAATAAATTATTGCAAGTGCATTTTAATGATGTTACAGCCTTTCGAACCGAATGAAACTGATATGCACTTCAGAGTGCACTAAAATATACATTCAGTACACTATGCGGTGCAAAAAATATTTATAAAACTATTTATAGTACGAACGCACCTCATTTTCTACGTTTGACGAGCAATTTCCAACTTGTTATATTCAGAGGCCGAGTTTAGGTTTACTCAGTTTTACAAAAGAAAGCATGGATTATTGTTTCCAATTAAAAACTATATATTTAAATATAAATCAATCTTTAAATATATTATTTTCTGCATAAAAATTAGTATTGATACTAAAGATTGATTCCAGACTATCTTTTTAATATTTGTATTAAAATATAAACCTATTTTTTTTTATTTCGTCTCAAGTTTGAAGTTGACTTTAAACGTAATTTTTGGCTTCGGGTCGGGTATAACTCAACATGCCCAGGACTCTATTTCAGATGAAAACTGTATATTTGGATATGAATGACTCCTTACATGCTGATGATTGAAACTTCTGCACTAGTGTTTTCGGAAAAATGTATTTAGGAAAAAGTATTCACTAACCTTAGACACACAGGCGCATTGCGCATATTGCACAAATTTGTCAATATGACGATTTTTGATACATTTTAAGTTTCGAACCCTATTTTTTATACTTAAATTATGCATAAACATTCACTACTTTAGACTTATTTCAATAAGCTTGGGTGAAAGTACGCTGTTTGAAAAAAAAAAAAAAAAAAAAAAAAAAAAAAAAAAAAAGAGTGGTCATTATTAGCCTTATACTATGTTCACACTACGATACTTAAGATATCTTAGGCCGCCGAACTCTCTTAATTTTGAGGTGGTACCCTCCCGGAATTGGAAACCTGTTCACATGGAAAAACTCACTTAAGATAACTCAGTGAACGTCACTGTGTTGTTTGCGCATGCGCTTAAGATAAAACCGCCCGCAACACCCAATCAGTTAATGCGAAGCTTTACAGCCAGCGAGAGTGAATGGTCGTGACTGTCTCTAGCCCGAAGAAAGTTCAAACTCTCTCAGAGAGTTTGTGGAACTCCCTCAAAGAGTTCGGAGGTTTAGGATAGTTCCGATAACGGAGTGTGAACAGGGTATAATGCTTCAAAGGCTCTTTGCGATATCCCTAAAAAAATGTCGTTACTGATTGAGAAAAAAATTGCAATTTTTCGACTAGCCTAAAGCTGCACCTCTTTACAATAAGCCTGAAAAATACCAGGCTGATTGGAAAATGAAAGATTATAATCACGGTACCATGGAGGAAAGAGATAGATGGAGATGCAGTGCGCGGTAAAAAAAGGTTTGAAATATGAAACCATTTATCGCTCAGATTTAAACGTCCAGAGTAGGCCCAAACAAAACAGGCACCTGGAACAGGGACCGAAATCTTTGATATCACCCGTGCATTTTTTTTTCTCTAAATGAAAGTGATCTGCTTATTTTTAAGCCTCCTAAAGCAACATTCCATAGTATTATGATTTAAAAACTATATTATTAAAAGTTTTCTTCTTTTTTTCGTGAAAGAACGTGTTTGTGTTTGGGCTTACTGTAGCGGATCTTAGGGTTACTTTTTTGGCGTCACCTCCAGCCACCTTACTGCATCTCCATCTATCTCTTTCCTCCATGTCACGGTACTTATAATATTACTGTGATTATAATCCAATAGGTCTGGCTCTTTGTAAGGAGTTTGATTTCTCATTTATCCTTCGATATACAGGGTATCCATGCTCAACGGTGTCCAATAGCTAATTCTTAAACCGTTAGTCATAGACCTATAGTTCTAATTACAAATATGTTTTAAAGGAAGTAAAGAAGTATTTAAAAAGCTATTTGAGTTTAATTTTTTTTTAAATTACGAAATTTAATTTTTTTAAACGTTCCGCGGTCTTATAAGTTATATTTAGTAAACATATCCTATTACATTAAAGCGTAAGAGAAGAAAAGCTCCATTCTTCTACGTTTAAAACTAACCAAGTAACAGCTGTTTAAATTCGAAGCATTTTTTTTCTGCAAAATAGGGGTCCTTCACAAATTTACAAGAAGTATAAATAATCCGTCAGACATTTAAAAATATAATAGTTTAGAGTAAAATTAACATTACAATATTAATTTAAAATCTATTTTCATTTTGACATATTAACGCGAAATATACATCTTGTACTAAAAATGTAATTAAAAAAATTATAGAATTTTTGTTAAATAATCGAATGATCAACGCTTCATTTCCTTACAAAATAAAACATATGTTAAAATAGAATTACTGCAACACCTGAAATTTAATTAATAAAAGTTAACACTATTGTAATACTTGTACGATGTGACTACTTTCAGTTAGAGGGCAGATACACGTAAAATAAATTCTTCTAATACTTTAAGCACTTTATGTACGATCCCTTGTAGCATGGCCAAATCATCTGTGTTCATATACAGAAAATGATGCAAGCCATGCAATTCAAGTTTCATAACCCGGTCAGTTTTAATGTTAGCTTGTTGGGATTTATTTATTTATTTATTTTTTTTTTTTACTTGTTTGTGTAATAGGAAATTTTTACTAAATATAACTTATGGGATCGCGGGGGAGGGGGTATAAAAATTACTTTTCGTAACTTTTTAAGAAATATTTATATTGATCCAAGCGACTTTTAAAATAATTTTTTACCTCATTTAAAATATTTTTGCAATTGAAACTATATGTCTATGATTAACGGTCTATGGCTAAAGGAAATAGCCATTGGCACCATTGAGTAGATATGAAGTATGGTGGCTGGGGGTGACGCCAAAAATGCAACCCTAAAATTTCTGCCCACACAACCATGTGCTTTTACGAAAAAAAAAAAAAGAAAACTCTTAGTAATGTAGTTTTTAATTCATAATACAATGAAATGCTACTTTAGAATGCGTAAACATAAGCAGATCGCTTTCATTTAGAGAAAAAATGCACTGGTGATGTCAGAAATTTGGTCCTTGTACCACGAGGTTGTTTTGTTTTGGCCGAATGAGGGCATTTAAATTTGAGTGATAACAGGATTAACATTGCAAACCGCTTTTACGGTATACTGCACCTCTATTCTTTTACTTTACTCTATGATTGGCACCCTGTGTATACAATACAGGGATGAAAACCTCGGGAACTCAGCCTAAGCTTTAGAGTGAAAGTGCAATCCCAAGGGGATGGACCCTGTATATACAGGTGACTATTGAAATAGCTGAAGAACTTCATAAATATAATTTCCAGTTCATTGTATTTTATCCAGGACTCGACTGTGAGTTTTGGCGCCCCTGGTCACAGGCTTGAGGTTGGACCGTCGTGTGTATAATTGAAATGAGGACGTGAGTTTCAAAACTCACCTTATCCAAAATTTTAAAAATCAAGTTTTCTCTATCAATGTATTCCATTGGGCAACCTGGATAAAAAAAAACAAAATCTACAATCTGCAAAAAACCTAGTTTTATCGTGAATTTCTGGCATTGCAAAATCTTGGTCTAACAATGAAAACCAATGGATGCAGTCAGAGGTTTTTCGCAATTTCCCAAAAATTTATTTTCTGGATAAGGTGAGTTTTGAAACTCACGTCCTCAAATAATGAAATATTAATATTGGGTTGAGCAAAAAGTTCTGGGGAATTTTTAATCTAATAGAATTTATATCGTATATAAGGTACCAATGGTATATCTATAGGAGTTCAGGAATTTCGGCTCCAAAATTCCTATCAAACAGTATGATTTGCGTGTGTTGATCCGGCATTATTGGAGAAAAGGTCTAACGATTCTGAACGAATGAAGTTGAAGAAGCATGTCAAGAGTTTTTCGATTCCAAGGAGCCGCCATGGCACGTCCAACAAATCCGGAATCTGGAAGAACGATGGCAGAAAGTAGTGGACTATCATGGTCTCTACTTAGAAGAATAGTCCTTGTTGTTTTTGTTGTTAATTTGCGCATAACAATGCAACTTTCACAAATTTCCCAGAACCTTTTACTCAACCTAGTATAATGAAATTTCCATGCGAATATACATATATACAACTATTAGACTTTTTAGTGCCATAAACAAGATTTTTTTTAAATTACAGAATGTCGTATCTATACTAGTAGAAGAACACATCGCTCTGTGTGTGTCTGTTGGCGATGGCTAGCAAAATCTACACGTACGATGCTCAAAAGTTTTGTGGAACTAGCCAAAAGGGTCTCATGATGCACCTGAGATTCAGAATTTTTAAATTCTAATAATTAGTTGAGAAATTAATTAATAACCCCAAATTAAAAGAATGTAAAAGTATTCATAATTCAACAAAAGCATAGACTTTTATTAAACTGCAGACAATTTCTTCGAAAACTGGATGAGAGGAGGATGGGTTAATATAATTAAATCGCTGCCATTGCGATAAATGTACTGGGTTTTTTTTTTATATATAAAGGGCTGTATCATAAATTCCACTGGGCCTAAAAACTCGAAAATCACACAGTCAGGCCCAAAAGAAATTCCCCTTTCAGAAATTCTAAAAATTATTTTTATACTCCCGTAAATACTTGAAAAATCCATTTATAAAATCTCTTTTATTTCCGTACAAAGAAACACAGATTTTAGAGAAATCTTTCATAGTGAGAGCAGGTGTGCAGAGGATTGGCTATGCAATAAAACCCCAAAACCAAAAATGATTTTTATGCTAGGATTCTTTCGAATGCTGTCAAATTTTTTAAAATACACCATTTAGAGATTTTTAAGTTATGCATATAGCCCTATCTTTAAACGCTGTTTAATAATATCTAAATTTTATGAAAATCGATCTACAAATTTTTGTTTTATGAAAAATTCGATTTTTAATAAACAATTAAAAAAAATCAAAAAACCCGACTAAAAAGCGAACTAATTAATTATTTCTCATCAATGTGAAACTATTTTTTTTTCAATTCCTACACTCTCGCTATATATATCTTGTTCAAATTTTCAATCTTTAATAAAACGAGTTGGAACCCGTCGAAATTCGACGAATTAAAATGTTTAGAATGGAACTGTTAGATCGAATTTATAATAAACATACAAAAATAATTGCAATAAAAAATTATTCTTGCATTGGTTGTCTAACTCTTAAAACGAATAATGTTTTTAACCTAAAATTACCAAAATATTATTTCCACAAACTTCAACTGCTTAAATTATTGAAAAATTAAACTGTATTAGAATTCGTAATCAAGATGAGCAATTATGTTAAAGTTATCGACTGAGGTTCTTATGTTTGTGTTTACGGGATGAGAAATCAGTAAAAAGATTTCGCTTTGTCACATCATAAAATTTCCCCTCATAAAATGTAAACTGTGCGTTATTTTCACATTCTCAAAATTTACATACGCACCACTCAAATTCACAATTTAAAAGTATTTTAACGCGCAATACGTTATTAATGAATTTATTTCCAAGCTTAAAGTCACGTTTGAACATTCGCACAGACTTTAAGTTCTAATCTCAGTACCCGCGAAAATGTACCATTCAGAAATTTGTCTTTAGTTGCCATTTAGTATTGGTCAAATATTTAGTTTTATCAAAGAAAATGATTGTTTTGTTTTAAATATGACATCATTTTTACTCACTGAATCATTTTGCCTAGCGTCTCATACTCAGTATCAGTGTAATGTAAAAATATTGAAATATCTTCTTCAATCTTTTGATTTCTGAAGAATGCGTGTTTTTTTTTTTTTTTAATGGCTGATGTCATTTTCTGTTCAAAAATAAGAAAAAAAGTTACTTTTATTTGTAATGCGAAAATGGCATCAATATTGATATAATCAATAAAAATACATAAACCATGACTATATCCCTTTTACTTTTAATAGAAATGGAGTACTTCAGTTGCCACAATTACAAAATTGGTACTGAAAACTATAAAGAAATTAATATCGCAAAAATAAATTGAGATAGAGCTTTCAAACAAATTGTATTTAAAAGTATATTTTTTTCTCTATACGACGGTGTAAAAACTGAAACTGTGCGATGTTTAGAAGTTTAAAAATTTGCAGTAGCGAAAATTGCAAAACCAAAATTTTATTTCAAATTTTAAAGTGTTGCCATTCGCAGAATGACGTATGCGTTACGCACAGATATGTTTGTCCTTTATAATATAGATACTTATTAGTCATCCAATCAAGCTCAAATAAATTTTTTAAAACTTGTAGTGGATGACACTTGATGTTAATCCAGTTTTTTTCAAATATTAATTAATTAATTAAATTAAATTAATTAATTTTCAATAATAGAGAGAGCTCTCTTCTTGATCAAGGTATTTTAAGACCGAGAAAGCCCTCTTCTTGATCAAGACATTTTAAGCGCCACTCAAGAGGAAAGAAGAATGGGAGAAAAAAAATCCTCTTATTGACCTAAGTAGGAATTGACTTAAAATATTTTTTTTATATTACCTGTTTATATTACTTACCTATTTTTTTTATTTACTTGTATTGATGACTTTTAAGTTGTGTTTAATTGTTAGTTCCTATCTATAAATACTGTTTTGATGAGGTCTATAGATGTCAATGATGGTTAGAGTTGCAGTAAAGCTAGAGATCCTACCTACACAATTTCCAGGTTGTATAATATTTTAACGGAGCTTCTGACTGTAAAATAGTCAATGAAACATCGTCTTCATTTTGAAAGACTTATCCAATGATATGCCACTCAATAGGGTGCGTAATTTCTTTTTTCGTCTCTACTGCCATTTTGTATTTTACGGCCGCCATTTCAAATTTATAAAAACTAAACCTAACCTATAACCATCGGGTCGATAAGACGAATCGATAGAGACCTCATTCATTAAAATCCATCCAGCCTTTGGGATGTTTCGAGGGTATAAAGAAATCCACATACACAGATACGCGTGGAACACATAACCCTTCTTTTCAGTCGGGTAAAAGGAAAAGAAATACTTTGTTGAAATGCGAATCTAATAATCTACGGGTAGGTTAAATTTAAACTGACAAACCAATCAATTTGTAAGTTTCAGATAGTTTATAACACATAATAAATATTTTAAAAAATGAGGGGCATCAAATTTCGGGGGGTAAAGGGGGGCGATAATATCTTTTTTTTGGGGGGGGGTGCGATCAAATACTTAAAACCATACAGTTTTCTGCCGTTTTAAATGCTGTTTTTTGACGGAGACCTGGGATAAATATTACTTATTTAATATAAAAATTTATAAAGTATACTTACCACTATTTTTTAATAGTCATTTCAGCAAATCTCTTAAATTCTTGCTTAAGTTCGCCACCCCCATGACTAATATACCTACGAGTTTCAGATAGTTTATAACACATAATAAAGATTTTAAAAAGCAGGGGGCATCAAATTTCGGGGGGAAAGGGGGGCGCTACTTTTTTGGTGTGTGTGTGTGGGGGGGGGGGGGGCGATGATATGTTCAAAACTGTACAGTTTCTACCGTTTTAGATGCTGTTTTTTTACGGATACCTGGGATAAATATTACTTATTTAATATAAAAATTTCAAACCAATACTTACCACTATTTTTGAATAGTAATTTCAGCAAATCTCTTAAATTCTTGCTTAAATCCGCCACCCCCTTGACTAATATATCTACGAAAGGTTGTTTAGAAACAGTTTTGTTAAGAATAGAGTTCCATCCCTGGTGGTGGAATGTGGAACTAAAATATTCGAGATTGTTTTTTCTTCCTAGATTTTGCAGTGCGGGCGCAACACGCCTACTAAACGGTACCGTAGGTAGCGGGGACCCGGTTCGAGGTTCTTCGGTTCGGGATTGGGTCTTTTTATGAGATTTTGCAGTACAAATTTGAGGTTCGTTTAAGAATACTAGTAAATCTGCAGATCAAGAGCCTCAACGTCATCTCTGCAACTCATTGTTTTTATCAAACTTTGCGTAATATTAATCTTTCTACAAAAACAAAATTTAAACTATTTAAATTACACAAACATTTATAAAAGGAAAAAAATATTTCGATGGTTTCAGACATTAAAAGCGTTAAATTAAACACGTTGTTATGTAAGGATATTCTGAAATTCTCACGAGCTACTTATTCTAGTAATTTTTATATAATAAAGCAAATTTCTTCAGGGGGACTCTGCCCCACTGAACCCCCCGTTGTGTAATTTATTTTGCATTTGTAATTTTCTAGTGATTGAGTTAATGATTACCCTATATATTAGATTTCTTTTTACACTGCGATTTATAAGGATAAGCAATAATTCGGTCAAGCATTTTACGCTATCCTAATATCCATACAGCAGTATTTACTTACCTGCTAACCACAAATACCTGTATCTAATGGATAAAGAACTTTTGGAAATGTAAACTGAAACATCTAATTTAGAAATCTAATACCTTTATAAATTTTGTTTATAAAAAAATAATTTTGATTACCATTCTGCAATATTTATATCTAAGATCTAATCTAAATATCAAAAAATGTACTCGATAGCATTAACTTACTAAAATCACCCTAAAGTAGGGGGGCTTCTAAACCTAACAGTTAATAATTCATCATCGTTAAATAGATAAACATGATTTGGCGCCTTTAAGTATTTTTTGTGATTTTCTTTTAATAGTATCTACATTTAATTTAAAATCGTGATGTTACAAATAACGTTGAAATTTGACGCAAACCTATGTTCAGGTCAAATTACGAAAGGTTAACTAACATTTCATTTCCCTTAGCCGGACTTTCTGTTTCATTTTTCGTAATAAGGATTATTTTAATAATTTAATTTATTTTACACTCTACAAGCTGTTACACGGACGTTGTTCACGTAGCATTAAAATAGAGATAAATGCATTAAGTAAAACATTTCACTCCCCAGCAGACATACCAAGTCTCAAGCTTTTTGCACATGACTATTATCTTAGAGAAAATGTTCTTTTAAATCGCGCAAATGTTTCAATTAAATAAAGTAACATTTTCTGTATTAAAATACTGGTATCCAGAACGCCGGAGGCTTGGCAGCTCTGCTCCTCTTAATAAAAACATATATGATTAACCAACACTTTATCACATTTTATAGGAGACAATACGGAATTTCTTATTTGTATGGCCTTACATATATCTCAGTCATAAAAATGTAAAATTTTGTGCCAATTAATGCACGCAATTGCGAAAATGAAATCGCAAAGAATGAGAAAAGGAAGGCCAAGTAAAATCGTGTAAATCGAGGAATCTTTCTTCGTAGTACTGGGAAAATACTGCTACAAAAACTATTTTAGGTGGTATTTGGTGTGAAATGTTTATATGTAATCATTCCTGTCCTATATATCCTTTTTTTTTTTTTTTGCTTATTCCATTTTTCTTTTGCACGTGAAAATCTTACAAATTAAAATTAACTCTTTGGGAGAAATTGTTATTCATTTTTTTTTTTTTGGCAACAATAAAGTTTATAAAATTTAACAGAATAATGTCAGTTTATTCTGTATGAAAATAACGAACTTTTTCATTTATAATCAAATAGTTGAATAAATAAATGAAAATATTATTCTATATAGTATATAAATACTATTTTCATTTCTGCGTTTAAATAAATCTATATGCAAATATCTATACAAAGGCATTCATTAATTCATTCCTTTTGCTTTGATTTGACTTCAAAAAACCATACATACTTTCACATTTATGATATTTTTAGATGAGATGCTGTTGCTACGCAACGGTTAAAAGAAAAAATGAAATATAAGTAAATTCATAAAATAAAATGTTTTATATTATTCGAACACATGTATAAAATTCTATCATAAGTTATACACCTAATTTAAAAGCTCTGACAAATGTTTTGACAAAATTGCAAACTAATAAGAATAATTTAATACTCTTATTTAAAAATTTCAGCATCCAAAATTTACCATTTAAATCTATTATTCATATGAGCGATTTCTTTCAACAAATGAAAATTTGAAAATCGTCTGACTTCCCATAGAAAAGCATTATATCACAAAATAAAATGTTCTGTATATTCCGAACGAATGAACCAAATTTAACCGAAAACTATACAGCTAAATCCGGGGAGCTCATCAACATGCCCAGGGAATTTCAAGCCGATCGGATGCTTTTTGCGGCAGTTATCGCGGAACAGACAGACAGACTAACAGACAGACAGACTAACGGAAACCAAAACTTTTCGTGTCTCCACAGTAAGCAGTGTGACCGTTTTTTCAAGCTAAATGCAGGCTAGATTTAGCCTGACAACAGGCTAAAAATAAAATCGATTGTCCTGCTATCTATTGACGGTTTGTATAATTAAAAATGTAAAAAAAATCATATTTTCAGAAACAAATTCGATATACGATCTTTAGGTTCACTCTAGCATGGTTCAATCAAAAACGATTAACGTAATATTTATTATTCATATACAGGGCTCCACAAAAAACATCGGGTCCATTACTTTCTACAGCCGTAAATTGTTGGAAGTATCGTATTTGAATTACATTACACTACACTGGCGAAATTGAAATACTTTGTTCATATACATTATTGTATGTTTTTAACAAAAGATGTATACTTCATACATATTATTTGGGTTTCATATCTGACGAAACCTTATTCGTCTCACTTGTCTGTCTGTCTGTCCGTCTGTCACAGAGCCCATTTTAAAAAACTATAAATGTTGGAGACTTGAAAATTTGCATACTTATAGCTAAACACCATGCATCAAACGCCAAAACATAAAATTTTGAAAAAGTCTAATATTTAACCCTCTGGGCTCTAACTTGTGTATTTTAAACAATTTTTCTAACTCAGCCCCTAATTAAGTTGGAAACTCGAAAGCTCGCATGCTTATAGCTGAACACTTGCGATAACACGAGAAATCATAAAATTTTGAAAAAGTCATATTTAACTCTCCGGTCTCTAACTTCTGTATTTTAAGCAATTTTTTTTTTAACTCAGCCCCTAATTAAGTTGGAGACATGAAATTTTGCATACTTATAGCTGAACACCTCACATCAAACTACAAAAATAAAATTTTGAAAAAGTCTAATATTTAACCCTCTGGGCTCTAACTTGCGTATTTTAAACAATTTTTCTAATTCAACCACTAATTAAATTGGAGACATGAAATTTTACATACATATGGCTGAACACTTCACATCAAACGACAAATCATAAAATTTTGAAAAAGTGTAATATTTAACCCTCGGTGCTCTAACTTGTGTATTTTAAGCAATTTTTCTAACTCAGCCCCTAATTAAGTTGGAGACATGAAATTTTACACACATATGGCTGAACACCTCACATCAAACGACAAATCATAAAATTTTGAAAAATTGTAATATTTAACCCTCTGTGCTCTAACTTGTGTATTTTAAGCAATTTTTCTAACTCAGCCCCTAATTAAGTTAGAGACTTGAAATTTTGCATATTTATAGCTGAACACTTGCATAACACCACAAATCATAAAATTTTGAAAAAGTCATGTTTAACCCTCCGGTTTCTAACTTGTGTATTTTAAGCAATTTTTCTAACTCAGCCCCTAATTAAGTTGGAGACATGAAATTTTGCATACTTATAGCTGAAGACTTGCGATCACACTACATATCTTAAAATTTTGAAAAAGTCATATTTAACCCTCCGGTCTCTAACTTGTGCATTTTAAGCAATTTTTCTAACACAGCCCCTAATTAAGTTGGAGACATGAAATTTTGCATACTTAAAGCTAAGGACGTAAAAGAAAACGTAAAAAAAAAAAAAAAAAATTAATTTTAAAATTTCAGTTATACAATCTTCCCACCAGGGGTACTATCAGCGAAAAAAAAAGTTTCGTGTAAAATATTTTATTAAAACATAAATTTCACCATGTCAGAAACGTATTCTGAAAATTTATTTTAATAAAAATATTTCATTTTAAAATAGTTGTTCTATTTCCCGCCAGGGGACACTGTATATATAAACACGTGATAAAATTGTGTTGAATCTGTGCGAACTTTAACTTTAATATAGCTATCATAAATTGAAAAATCAAAAAAATTAATTTTACCGAAATTTGGTTACCCCATTTCCTCCCATCTTATTCCTTTGTACAGCCTTGTACAATAACTTTAAATGCTATATACATCCTCTTCAAGAAAAGTTATTCCGTAGGAGACTGTAACAACATGATAAAATTACATTACTGTCAGCGTTCTACAAACCCCGCATTTAACATATATTAGTTTGATACTTACATGTTCTTTTGTATGACCTTGTAAAATAACTATAAATGCTATATGCACTATGTCGAAGAAAAACATGCTGTGGGTGACTGTAAGAACATCCTAAAATTGCATTACAATCGGCGATCTACGAAATCCGCATTTAACATATATTCGTATTCTTTTGTGCGGCCCTGTAAAGCAACTATAAATGTTACATGCACCATCTCTAAGAAAAATCATGCTGTAGATGACTGTAACAACATCATAAAATTACATTACAATCGGTGATCTACAAATCCCGCATTTAACATGTATTCGTATTCTTTTGTAAGGCCCTGTATAATAACTATAAATGCTACATGCACCCGCTTATAAAAAAAACAGGCTGCAGGTGACTGTAACAACATGCTTAAATTACATAACCATCAATGATCTACCAATCCCGCATTTAACATATGTACGTATTCTTTTGTGCGGCCTTGTACAATAATTATAAATGCTATATATATCCTCTTTAAGAAAAATCATTCTGTATGCTAATGTAAAAACATATTAAAATTACACTATTATCAGCGTTCTAGAAAACCTGCATTTAACGTATATTCGCTTCATACATTCGTGTTCTTTTGTGCGGCCCTGTAAAATAACTCTCATTGCTGTATGCACCTTCTTGAAGGTAAAACATGCTGCGGTGACTGTAACAGCACGCTAAAATTATATTACATCAACGATCTAAAAATCCCGCATATAACATATATTAGTATTCTACTGTACGGCCCTGTACAATTATTATAAATGCTATTTGCGCCCTCTTGATAAAAATAAAATAAAAAATATGCTGCGTGTGACTGTAACAACGTGCTAAAGTTTCATTACCATCAGTGATCTACAAACCCCGCATTTAAGATATATTCGTTTCATACATTCGTGTTCTTTTGTGGGACCCTGTAAAATAACTATTATAAATGCTAAATGCACCATCTTGAAGAAACAAGTTGGTTAATTGTGATCACAGATCGCACAGATGGTTTCGTTTAATATTCCTTTCAAAACACTTTATCTTTTTGAAAAAATATGTTAGTCCACATTTAGCAACCAGGGGTGCACTCTATTCTAAATAAAACCTGTATCCGAAAGAAATTCCGTTTTACAACCTATCCGTAGACATATTAGTCGAGGGGATCAGGCCCATAGCACTAGATATAGGTAGGCGTCACCTGGTGGTAAAAAGTGAAACTAAAATATGTAAGGCTGTGGTGCACAATAAGAAAGAGTGGTCAAAGGTCTGTAATAATATAAGACTTTTTGAATTTTTATGATATGTAGTGTATGCAAGTCTTTAGCTATAAGTATGCAAAATTTCATATCTCCAACTTAATTAGGGGCTGAGTTAGAAAAATTGCTTAAAATACACAAGTTAGAGACCGGAGGGTTAAACATGACTTTTTCGAAATTTTATGGTTTGTCGTGTTATCGCAAGTGTTCAGCTATAAGTATGCAAACTTTCATGTATCCAACTTAATTAGTGGCTGAGTTAGAAAAATTGTTTAAAATACACAAGTTAGAGCCCAGAGGGTTAAATATTAGACTTTTTCAAAATTTTATTTTTTGTCGTTTGATGTGAGGTGTTCAGCTATAAGTATGCAAAATTTCATGTCTCCAACTTAATTAGGGGCTGAGTTAGAAAAATTGCTTAAAATACAGAAATTAGAGACCGGAGGGTTAATTATGACTTTTTCAAAATTTTATGATTTGTCGTGTTATCGCAAGTGTTCAGCTATAAGTATGCGAAATTCCAAGTCTCCAACTTAATTAGGGGCTGTGTTAGAAAAGTTGTTTAAAATACACAAGTTAGAGCCCAGAGGGTTAAATATTAGACCTTTTTCAAAATTTTATGATGTGTCGTTTGATGTGAGATGTTCAGCTATAAGTATGCAAGCTTTCAAGTCTCCTACTTAACTAGGGGCTGAGTTAGAAAAATTGTTTAAAATACACATGTTAGAGCCCAGAGGGTTAAATATTAGACTTTTTCAAATTTTATTATTTGCCGTTTGATGTGTGGTGTTCAGCTATAAGTATGCAAGCTTTCAAGTCTCCTACTTAACTAGGGGCTGAGTTAGAAAAATTGTTTAAAATACACATGTTAGAGCCCAGAGGGTTAAATATTAGACCTTTTTCAAAATTTTATGATTTGTCGTTTGATGTGTGGTTTTCAGCTATAAGTATGCAAGCTTTCAAGTCTCCTACTTAACTAGGGGCTGAGTTAGAAAAATTGTTTAAAATACACATGTTAGAGCCCAAAGGGTTAAATATTAGACTTTTTCAAATTTTTATTATTTGCCATTTGATGTGTGGTGTTCAACTATAAGTATGCAAAATTTCAAGTCTCCAACTTAATTAGGGGCTGAGTTAGAAAAATTGTTTAAAATATACAAGTTAGAACCCAGAGGGTTAAATATCAGACCTTTTTCAAAATTTTATGATTTGTCGTTTGATGTGTGGTGTTCAGGTACAAGTATGCAAGCTTTCAAGTCTCCTACTTAACTAGGGGCTGAGTTAGAAAAATTGCTTAAAATACACAAGTTAGAGACCGGAGGGTTAAACATGACTTTTTCGAAATTTTATGGTTTGTCGTGTTATCGCAAGTGTTCAGCTATAAGTATGCAAACTTTCATGTATCCAACTTAATTAGTGGCAAAATTTCAAGTCTCCGACATATATAGTTTCTGAGAATGGGCTCTGTGACAGACGGACAGACAGACAGACAAAGGAGTGGGACAGGTAGGGTTTCGTCAGATGAACGAAACCCTGGAAACATGCTGCGGGTGACTGCAACAACATCCTAAAATTACATTACCATCAGCGATCTACCAATCCCGAAGATAGTTTATATTCGTTTCATATATTCTTATTCTTTTGTGCGGCCCTGTAAAATAACTGCCAATAATATATACAGTAAAACCTCCGAATAGCGGACACCTCGAGAGTGCAAAATTTGCCCTCTATTTTGAGGTGTCCGCTACTGAGAGTAAAAAATGTACAGTAACTTAAGTGTTGGTAATCAAAAAAATGTCCGCTAAATAGAGGTATCCGGTAATCGGGTGTGTCCGTTATGGAGGTTTTACCAGTAAAACCTCTGAATAGCGAACACCTTGGGAGGGCAGAATTTGTCCTCTATTTGGAGGTGTCCGCTACTGAGAGTAAATAATGTACAGTTATTTAAGGGTTGGTAATCGAAAAAATGTCCGCTAAATAGAGGTGTCCACTAATCGGGTGTGTCCGTTATGGAGGTTTTACTGCATAATAATATCATCCTTTACAAGAAAATTGCATGCTGTAGGATAGACAGACAGACATCCAGAGAAAGATAACCTCCCGGAGCAATAAACACCCATGTCTTTTGTTTTAATCATCCGCAATCGTTTCTAAATTTCGTTATACGAGTATTAAAAAAATCTGTTAATTTCCAGTCGATAGACTGACAACTATCTTTTAGCCTGAGTTTTTAGCCGGATTTAGCCTGTTGTATCTCATACAACAGTCCAGATTTTATACAACAGGCTAAAAACGGCCACCGTGACAGTAAGCCTTCACTGACGTTTCGGCAACTAGTAAATCTGCAGATCAGGAGCCTCAACGTCAGCTCTGCAAGTCATTGTTTTTAGACTCACTTTGGTAATATTCAGTTTCCTGCAAACCGCAATTTAAAGTTTTCAAATTATGTAATTATTTATAACAATAAAAAATACGAAGTTTTCAGACATTAGAAGCATTAAATTAAAAACGTTATGGAAGGATATTTCAAAATTTTCATGAGCTGTTAATTCTGGTATATTTTTTAAATAATATGAATATAATAGTTTTATGAATGAAAATGTAATTTCCTTTAAAAATAAAATAATTTTCATTCATATTTTCTGAAATGAGGCGGCATTAAGAAGTAACACCCGTCAAAAAACATTTTTTCAGGCAATCTAGTTAATGCTTGGTTTTTAAGAATGAAAATATTTATTTCCCGACACAATGACGTCATTTTCGACAACGATAATTTTTCGGTGCATAATTTTGATATTTACTATATATTTGCTTTTCAAAAGTTGTTTTTTTCTCATTGGAATTTTCGATTAAGAATTAACATTTCTGTTAGCTGTGTGCAGACGATAAACCATGATATATTAGTAACATTTTTTTTTAATAATAAGAATTAATATCATAACACAAGCCCCTTTTATTTCAACCTCAAAGCGTATTCGTTTTATTTTTGATATATGAGATCAAATTCACCTTCTTTTCGTATTTTCACTTTATTTCTAATATGAAGGCGTATTCATGTCTATTTTTTATTTCATTTTCCTCTCGCACATAAAAATCTTTCAAATCAAAATTAACTGTTTAGGATACATTTTTATTCCGGGATTGAATTTTCGTGGCAACGGCAAAAAAAAAAAAAAAAAAAAAAAAAAAAAAAAAAAAATGATTGTTAAATTTCATAGCAAATGTCGATTTATTCCTTATGAAAATAATGAACTTTTTAATTTAAGGGTGTATTCGAAAAAATATTTTTCCACCCTCAACAGCTCGAAATTTTCTGAGACATTTTCAGACTCATTTTTAAAAGTAAAAACATGAAACTTGCTGGGGTGATTTCTGAAGACATGTTTAACATGCCGTGTGATTTCATTTTCAGCTCAATTAATTAGAATTTGATTTTTAAACAATTATTTTCTCAGTATGACCATTTTTTTCATTCCCAGATCGCCCGCTTCGGAAAATTCGGTTCAAAACGCCAACTTTGACAGCGTTTTTTACAGTATTTTCTGCACTTATCAAAAAATTAAAAAGCACGGCACATTATATAGTTTCTAAATAAGAGAATTTCCCAGTTTGATGCGTTTGAGAGCAAAAATGAATTTTAAAATGAATCAGAAAATAAGCAGTTTGGATCGGAATACACACTTAAAAGAAAAATATTTGAACAAAATAAATAGAACATAGTCTTTCTTTATTTCTGTGGTAAATTCCATCTATATGTAAAGACACAAAGGCATTAATTCGTCCCTTTTGACTTTGATTTAACTTCAAACAATTATAAATACTTTCACATTTACGATATTTTTAGGTGTAGTTCGCTGCTAGGTAACAGTTAAAAGATAATAAAAACAATTAAATATGTGCTTAAAAAGAAAATTTATATTAAAAAAATATTTTATGTTATTGAGACACATATATAAAATCCCTCCATAAAAGTTATACACCGAATTTAAAAACTCTGACAAATGTATACACAAAATTTCAAACTAATATGAATAATGTATGGTTCTAATTAGGAAATTTCATCATCCTTAATTTAGCATTTAAATCCTTCAATCATATGAGCCATTTCTTTTCAACAAATAAAAATGGAAAAATCGTCTGAATTGCTATAGGAAAGCATTAAGTCGCAAAATAAAAAAGTTCTATATATTCCGAACGAATGAACCAAATTTAACCAAAAACTATACAGCTAAATCCGGGGATTTCACCAACATGCATCCTTAATTTTAAGATAATCGGATGCTTTTTACGGCAGTTATCGCGGAACAGACAGACAGACTAACGGAAACCAAAACTTTTCGTGTCTCCACAGTAAGCCTTCACTGACGTTTCGGCAATTATTACGGGTCCGGGCAACGACGGGCGGCTCAGCTAGTTTATATATAAAATAAACGGAATACCCTATGCAGTAAGCATAGTGGCAGGGTGCATTAGTAGTAACTCAATAAATTGGCGTAAATGTATTTTACACCTCATGACTTAGCGAACGAAAAAGCAAAACAAAACAAATGGGTATAAGTGTGATCGTAGACCGCACAGAGGGTTTCGTTTAATATTCCTTTCGTGACCTTGGAACTCCCACAACCATGCACCCCCAACTCATGGAATCTTGAAGTGGACTGTCCGCGGATGCTAGGGCAAAAAAGGGGTCAGGAAGAGAAAAACTTTACAGAGAGAGCAGATTGAGCCCTTGACGAGAACGGCTGAAAATGTTTTGGCCAGCTGGTGTTCCGAAACTTTAGATCTGTATTTATTTAATGCTCTCAGAAATACAGGATGTGCAGTCTAGGCAGTGAGCCTAGCCTGTTAATGCATTGTCAAATTGTAAATAGCTGTATGTGAATGTCATTAAATGTTTTTCTGTTTATAGGCATGCGTCATCATTGGTTTCATCAGTATTAATTATTATCGGGAACTACCGTACGGGAGATCGCCTCGTGACACCTTTAATGAATTCCTTTATTCCTTTAATCCAAAACACATATCCTTTAGTTAATAAATCCAAATTGTTAATTTATAATTCTTAAATCCTTACATAGATGGCAACACCAATAAATTTAATTTTAAAATGTTTATAAAAGGAAGCTATTTTTTTAATCTAGTTGAAAATATTAAAGCCAAACAATTTAAGCAAAATCTGTTAGTTCCAATTTCCACCGCCAGGAGCGCACTCCGTTCTAAACAAGCCACCTTTCGAACAAAGTCGTCGAAAATCAAGCTGAATAAGCCAAACCCCGTTGTGATCCGGTCCATAGAAACAGGGATAGGAAAGCACCCTCTGGCTGTCAAAAGTGAAACCAAAATGTGTAAGGCTATCGATATCAAGTAAAATGAGCCCACCTCCCGTCGTAATCGGGCCCATAGAACCCAGGATAGGGAAACACCTTAGGGCGGTAATAATGTGAACTAACATATGTAAGGCGATCGATATCAAGTTGAATGAAACAACCAAGACCCCTCGTAATCGGGCCCATAGAACCCAAAATACGAAAGCGTCCTCAGTTGGTAAAAAGAGGAACTAAAATATGTAAGGCTATCGATATCAAGTGAAATGAACCAAACCCCGTCGTAATCGGGACCATTCAACCCAAGCTACTTTGAAATGAAATAAAAAAATATCTGAAACTGTTATTCAAAAACAGTGATATGTAATGCATACTTTTACTTTAATGTTATAGAGGATGATTATTAAGCCAATTATGACGTTTGGAATCAGTTGCGTTGTAATACGAAATATAGTTGCTCAATTATGGCAAACGGGCCCACACGGGGTCCGATAGCGGACGAAGCCCGCTAATATCTATCTTAATAGTGTCTATCATGTGGACTAATCGTGATATTTAATACAAAGTAGTCCCCCCCCCCTACACGCTCCCTACGAATTTTTGAAACACCTGGCAGTCAGGCAAATTATCCCCTTTTCTCGAGATTGAAAATTTGTTTCTTTCCTTTTCGATAAAATCCTGCGCAATGCTTTCTTAATAAGTGGCCTTTTAAATAAATTTTTATCTTGCGTTATTTAAGACTTTTTCAAAATTTTCTGATTTGTCGTGTGGCAGCAAGTACTCAGCAATCAGTACGCAAAATTTCAAGTCTCAAACTTATATAGTTTCCGTGAACAGACTCTGTGACAGACAGACGCAGAAGAGAGACGAATAGGGTTACATCAGACGGGCGAAACCCCTAAAAATGGGTTTTCAAAATATAAGATTGGGCAGTACTAGGGTCGGCAGACTAAAGCACATAAGTCAATAAGTCAAAGTTTTCAAGAACAATAAAAAACAGAATAAACAAGTAGGAAATTCCACGTCAAACGTGGAAAATGAGGTGCGTTGGTACTGTAATTAATTTTACAAATATTTTTTGCACCGCGTACTGTACTGAATGTATATTTTAATGCACTTCATAAGTGCATATCACTTTCACTCTGTGCGAAAGGCTGTAACATCATTAAAATACACTTGAGATAATTTTTTTCCCTTTGGCTGTAATGTAATGAAAAACTTTTGACTGTCCCTGTCATTAAACTATACATCCGATTTTCATAAAATTTGAAATGACTCGACAAAATTTTGCAACAATCATATATTTAAAATTTCAGATCATTCTGTTGGGTAGTTTTTGCTCTGTTATATGCGGACAGACGGACGGACTGAACGACGACAATAGGTGCTACGTATTTCTATAATTACGAACGCAACTAAAAACGGTTATAAGATTTAATTTAATTTTTCATCATTGGTATATTTAATTAATACTAACATGCGCTTACATGTAATTTAACACAATAATAATAAAAGATAGATTTTAGTGACTAATGCCATTAAAACATAACTGTACCTAAGACTTAAGTGCATGGGGACATTACATATTAAATTAAATTTTATAACTGTTTTTTTTAGCTCACCGGCTATCAAAGCCTGAGAGCTTATGTGCCCACCGGTTCTGTATGTACGTACGTAACGCGAAAACTCTTGATAGAAATATCCGATTTGCTTCAATTTTTTTTTCTAGTTTCATTCTGATAAGGCGCTTTCCTTATTAGTTTTGGGGTTCATTGGTTAAGGATAAAGGGACAAAAGAGGGGCTAGTCACCCCCTTTAATTTAGATAAATGAGTTTTTCATGCAGAATTATTCGATTTGCTCCAAATTTGGTATACCGGTTTATTATGTTAAGGAGCTTCCCTGATTAGATTTGGAAATTCATTATTTAAGTATAAAGGGGGGAAAGGGGGGCTACCCCCCATAATTTCGATAAATGAGTTTTTCATGCAGAATTACTCGATTTGATCCAAATTTGGTATAACGGTTTATTATGTTAAGGAGCTGCCTTGATTACATTTGGAGGTTCATTAGATAAGTATAAAGGGAGGAAAGGGGGACTACCCCCCTTAATTTAGGTAAATGGGTTTTTCATGCAGAATTACTGGATTTGCTCCAAATTTGGTATACCGGTTTATTATGTTAAGGAGCTGCCTTGATTAGATTTGGAGGTTCATTAGATAAGTATAAAGGAAGGAAAGGGGGCAACCCCCCCTTAATTTAGATAAATGGGTTTTTCATGCAGAATTATTCGATTTGCTCCAAATTTGGTATACCGGTTTATTATGTTAAGGAGCTTCCCTGATTAGATTTGGAAGTTCATTACTTAAGTATAAAGGGATGAAAGGGGGACTACACCCCTTAATTTAGATAAATGGGTTTTTCATGCAGAATTACTCGATTTACTCCAAATTTGGTATACCAGTTTTTTATTTTAAGGAGCTGCCTTGATTAGATTTGGAAGTTCATTAGATAAGTATAAAGGGGGGGGGACGGGGGCTAGTTCCCTTCTTAATTTAGATAAATTGTTTTTTCATGCAGAATTATTCGATTTGCTTCAAATTTGATGTACCGATTTATTCCGATATGGCACTTCCTTCATTTGATTTGGAGGTTCATTGGTGAAGTACAAAAGGGGGGAAATTAGGGCAAGTCCCCTCCCCTTAATTTAGATAAATGAGTTTTCATGCAGAATTATCCAATTTACTTTATTTTTTTTTCTAGGTTCATTCTAATAAGGAACATTTCTGATCAGATTTGAAAGTTCATTGGTTCAGCATAAAGGGAGAAATAGGGGAGCTAATACCCCTTAATTTAGCGAAATGGTTTATTTCATGCAGAATTATCTAATTTGCTTCAAATTTGGTATAGCAGTTTATTATGTTAAGTAGCCTCACTGATTAGATTTGAAGGTTCATTGGTTAAGTATAAAGGGGGGAAACGGGGCTAATCTCCCTTCATTTATTTTTTGAGGGATATTATTCTTTGAAATAAGAGCATAATATACAATTAGTGTGAATAGCCTGTGAGCTCAATGCCATCAGTTTAAGTGGGTACTTTTCTTTTTGTTTTATTTAGTTTTTGGTTGTTCCTAAAAGCTATGACTTTTTAGCTCACAGGCTAAAAGCCTGAGAGCTAATGTGCCCGCAGGTTCTGTATGTATGTATGTACGTACGTATATACGTATGTGCGTAACGCGATAACTCTTGATAGAAATATCCAATTTGCTTCAATTTTTTTCTAGGTTCATTCTGATAAGGCGCTTCCCTGATTAGTTTTGGGGGTTCATAGGTTTAGAATAAAGGGGAGAACGTTGGGGAATAATCCCCTTAACTTAGATTAATGGGTTTTCATGCAGAACTATCAGATTTTCTTCAAATTTGGTATACCGGTTAATTCTGATAAGGCGCTTCCCTGATTAGATTTGAAGGTTCATTGTTTAAGTCTAAAGGGGGGAACTAGGGGCTAATACCCCCTTAATTTAGATAAATGGGTTTTTCTATCCGATTTGCTTCAAATTTGGTATACCAGTTTATTCTGATAAAGCGCTTCCCTGATTAGATTTGGAAGTTCATTGATTAAATATAAAGGGGAAAAGGGGTTAATACCCACCTTAAATTTAGATAAATGGGTTTTTCTATCCGATTTGTTTCAAATTTGGTATACCGGTTTATTTCGATAAGGCGCTTCCCTGGTGACATTTAGAGGCTCATTGGTTAAGTATAAAGAGGGGAAATGGGGGCTATTCCCCCCCCCCCTTAATTTATTTTTCGAGGTTTCGAGGGACATTATTCTTTGAAATAAGAACATAATATACAATTAGTGCGAATAGCCTGTGAGCTTAATGCCATCTGTTCAACTGGGCATTTTTCTTTTTTATTGACTTATGTTCTGTAGTCTGCCGACCCTAATGTTAATGTCTGAATTGCTTAGCGGTTTGCAAAGGAGATTATACTCCTGCAAAAATATATTATCCAATATTCACCTGTTGCTATAATATAACACAAAAATGTGTAAATAATGAAACCCTAATGCAGTTTTTTAAAACTTTATCCACAGATTTGAGCTCTCTGAATTTAGAGGCTTGTGCCTCATGGCCCATACCTTCAGTTGGTTCTCAAAAATAGTACGTAATTTCGCACGTATGCGCCGCAGCTCAGAAAACTCGATTTCCTACCAGAATTTGTTTTAAATAAAATGTGACTTACTTTTGCTTAGCATTTATTTTGCTTCATTTTTTAAATACAATTTCCGGTATGAAAAAGATTTAACTCAACCGCGGCGTATACGCGGGAAATTACAGTATTTCCCCCCAATCCATAACGCGGCAATTTATAACCTGTTTGCGGTTACTTTTAATCGAAAAAGCAATATACTTGCAGACATGGTTATCGAATATTTTCAGCCACTTTCCGATAAATGTATTATAGCTTGAGTTATAAATGATGGTTACCTCATGGCGACAGATTTTTACCTTTTCCGCTCCGTCGCGTCCGGAAATTCGGTTCAAAACGCCAACTTTGACAGCATTTTCTGAAATATCTTCTGCTTTTACCAGAAAAAAAAGAAAGAAAAAAAAGGAAAAGAACTCTTTTCTTACATAGCTAGGGGGCTCGGCCCCCTACGAGCTACGCTCGCCAACCCCCGTCCAGACACCGCAGACTCTAAATGCACGCTAATTTGATCGGCTTTAAAAACATTTCGAAAGATTGAATTATAATTTAAAAAACAGTGGCGATCTCCCTATAAACGAATTTCTATTCATTTCTCTTTGATTGGGGAATTTTAACGCCAAATCCGCTGCGGTACTACTTGATTATCCTGTCGACCAATTTCGCCAAATTATATAAATCGCCAAACCACTCGCCAAATTATACATATTGATATAATTTTTATTTTAAATAACGAAAGAACAAATAAATTCGTACAACATTTATAAAAACACAAATAAAACGTCGAAATAAAAATAACTTGATGACGCATACACGTGTAACAACATTTCAAAATAAGCTAATATAAAAGGAATTAAGTAAAGAGAGTCTTTGTCTCCTGGTATTTTTTAACAAAGCGAAAAGAAAGTTCTTTTAAATGAGACATTTTAAATTAATTGTCAAAATATCAAATAAATGTCTAGCGCAATTTCTAAATTTAAACTTTTTTGCAATATTATTTTGTGTTCATTTTATGTAATAACTATAATGTGACGTAAATATGACGTAATTTCTCCTAAGACTTCTAACGCATGTTAATGAATTTATTATTTTACAATATCCTTTCTCTTTTAAAATTCACGTGTATACTTTTTATGACGTAATTTTTAATAAGTTCCTGCTTTCTATACGTAATTATTTAATTCTAATTTGAAAGTTTTTTTCCTGTTTATAATAGTCACGTGTAAATAAATTTTTAATTTGAAGCAAACATTATTGCTTGCGCTTTTTATACAGTTGGCAACAGTTTAAATTAGTACAATTTTCTGAAATCTGTAAAAAATATCTCTAGAAATGCTGAAAATTTGAATTTAAAATAGAAATAAAACCTGAAAAAATGAGTCAAAATAAAAAAATTAATGCAATCTGCACTCCGGCAAATTCTAACGCATAAAATGATCTAAAAATGATTACACTGCCATGTATAGTTTTTGCTGCTATAAAACTTTTCTAGTGGAACGATTTTGTCCAACTTTAGGATTAAATAACTCTTAAAATAATTCTTCGATTTGAAAACTGTCTGCATCAGCGTGTTTATCAAACATTTCTGTATAAAACCACCGATTTTCATATTTTTGTATGCATTATTTTTGTTAATATTAACGAAAAAAGGCCTCCGGTCACAAAAAAATCAAAACCGGCGGCGGCGGTGACAGCGGTAGTTACTTTTTTTTAGAATAGAGAGATTCATGAAAAAGAGCACTTGCCAATTTCATGCGTTTTCGAACAAAAATGAATTCAAAAGTGTGTCAAAAAGTAGCCAGTTTTGGCTTTCAGAACAGTCTTAATCTGATCCTGATTGTATATCCATAATGCAGAAATTGCGTGTGGTAAATAAGGAAATTCTGAATTAAATTACAAGAGAAAGTTCTTCAGATATGCATAAAAAAGACAGATTCATATTCACGGATAAAAGAAAAAAAATCTCATGAATTGTGTCCTCGAATTATGTCCGTTTCTTTCGTTTTTCTTCAGTGAGGAAGAAAACATAAGGAAGTGTTTAAATGAATTGAATATTCTGTGTTTCTCTGACTAAAAACATTATTTGTTGGCAATTGTTTAAAGAAAATCCAAAGAATTTAAGGGATTGGTCGAAATATAAGTCCAATAACAGCGAAAATATTATTTATCTATCATTTTTACTGTTTTGAAATATATAGCTATGATAAAATATCAAGTTTGTTGCTGTAATAAAATATTATATAGTATATAGGGACGGTTAAAAGAAATATAAGAAAAATTCATTATAAAAAAACTCTATGATCTACTCTATAAAACTACATCTACTCTTAATAAATTGTGCATCGCATTTGGAAAATAACTTCTGGTTATTAAGCAAGTCAAAATACCTAGATATGGTCTAAATTTTTCATGTGTTAGTATCAAGCTGCACGTCTTCTGCGATACTGAGGAAAAGACATATTGTGATGCAATTTATGTCTATCGTATTTTGTCAAATTCTGAGATTTGTGTATCTTTACTTCCATCCATGATGCGAGTTTCTTCTTTAAAGACTAAATTTTTGTCTCTTATGGAATTGTTTGGAGCATTATTACAGGCTGATGTTTTACCAGAGGATTTGAAAAAATATCCACTTACCAATTGAAAGCACTACGGCTTGATCAGTTTCTGTCACAACTGTAAGTAACAGCAGTCTATATGCATGTAGAACTTCAGATTTATTAACGTCAAGAAAGCTTCACGATTTAATTATCTGTATAATGAATTTGATTCAAAATACTGAGTTTTCATCTGACATGAAATTGCTTACTGAAGAAAAATCTCTACCACATGATTGCAAATTGCTTTCTTTAACCCCTTCAAGGGCGGTGGTTCATTTTTGGAACACCTAATTTTAATCCCTAAATGGGACATTGACACCAGAATTTTGGTTTGAAAAATTTTGTTTTAATAAGTACGTTAAGAAAAGCGTTTACTTATTTTCAAATAAATTTGATTGTAAATTCCGGTATCATTCATTCATTTCAGAATTTTGCTATTAGAAGTGCCTTGCCCCTGAAAGGGTTAAATGTATTCCTATCAGTCGTGTAGGAAACAGACTATCGAAAATATTTAACCTATGACCAAAAGCATTCAATGCTGCTGTTAAAAAAAAAAATCATGAGCAGAAGTACTCACAAGTTCATAAAGTCCATGTAACTAATATCCACATTGGTCCACAACTCACATTAATATTGATACAACAAAAGTTTTCGTTCGCAGTTGGACGTTGGACGTTCAGTAGTTCTGAAGCAACTTAGAATGTATCTAAAATGTTTTTGGTCGAACTTTAAAGCTTCCTTTCAACTAATGGGAGATTTTCTCAATACTCGAATTATGCATATTCGTGTTTTCGACACAGCAGGTTTGGATTATGCTGCTGTAATAATAATCCTGCAGCAACGCTGGCGGAACACCCGTGTGATTTGACGAAAATGCAGCTTTAGATTGGAGGAGTTTAGGTATCTTTTGTGTTACATTGGTGAATTGTCTCTGTTTTTGCGAAAAATGGGCAAATCAAAAGCAGAAGTTTTCGCGTTTTAACGAAATAAAAGCAACGAAATTAAACCTTCAAATGACGGATTATTTTTAGTGAAGTATATGTTTTATCGATTGTTACGAATCGGTGCAAAAACTCATTTGGATTACTCTGAAATATCGCTAAAGCTAAATTGAACTCAGAATTATCTAAAAATTGCTGGTTTTTGGTCTTTGTTAGGAAACGCGCCATCCATCTTGCACGAAGTTTTTTCATATACAAATATTTATGCAAAACATTCCTTACACGTTCTGTCGATATCTTTACGATATTAGTTGTCTTCGACACTTTCGCTATATACGGTTATCCAAAACAATAAGGTGGATTGTTTTGGGGTTTTTTGGAATTGGAGGTCCGAAAGGGGAGTATCACTGATGTGTGTCTGTCCGCCTTTAAATACACTAAACCATCAAAAAATGGTTATTTTGGACAGAGCAAATGTGCCGTAATGCTTTATAACCCATTCTTGGATGTGGACTGTATTTTGTTTCGCCAAAAGCAATACTTAATTAAGGGGACAGTTTACATTTACAACAATTTTGTTTATTTTAAAAAATATGGTTCAAATGGTACACTCATTCCATTTCAATGTTCAATTAAAAGTACATTTTGAAAGAAAAAAAATTAACTGCATATTTAATTAAAATTTTAAACTAAAAAAAAAATTGAATTTTTGAAAATCTGTACTACTTTTTTAAATATTGATATTTTTACCCAAGATCTTTTAAAGATTTTCAAAAGTATATTACACAAGACAGCGCATGTATTTTTAGATACATCTAATATTACATTTAATATAATTTTTTTACTGATGTATATAGTGAAAAATGATGAAATCTAACACATCTTCTATACTTTTATATATTAAAAAAAAAAAAAAAAAAAAAAAAAAAAAAAACTTGAAGGCTAATTCCACGCACAGACTTATCAGATATACATATAATAACATATACAAAAAAATTAAATCTCTATCTCAAAAACAAAACAAAACAAAAAAAAAAACTTTAGAATTTTTAAAATAGGAAAGTGACGAAAATATGAACATGGAGAAAAAGCCATTTAAAGTTTTAATTTGTGTGCGAATAATTGCATTGTGTGCATTAACAAAATTTACAATACCTCGCGATATAATTGCCTTATGGGTAAAAATGAGGTGCCAAAATATTCCCAATTAAAAAGCTTTCATTTAATATAAAAAAAGGGAAATAAATTTTTCGACCAATTTTGAGGTAAACTGCCCCTTAAAACACGAAATTCTCTTTCGTACAACATTATTATCAAGGCAAAAGCAGCGCAACTTCCCGAGTGTATTTCGTAAAGAAATATCCGAAATGTCATATAAAACTGACATGAAATCTTTTGAAGGATGGTGCTTTCTGAAAATTCATGTGGGTAATTTTTGGTGCTCCTATCTAATAGTCCGGGGACTTCTCACTCCATGTAGTAGTCACTAAAAAAAAGTTCATAAAAACTTTTAATAAGTGTAATTGAGATTTAAATAATTTTAACCATTTGTTTAGCATTTTTCATAACGCAAATATTACTTGTCATTGAAGCATATTTATAACATATGTATTAAATCTGAATCTTAAGGCTGTTCTCGAATCCAAAAGGGCTACATTTTGATGACAAAATAACATAAGGCGGTGTATTTTATTTATTAGCCCCCGGTATGCTATTTCTTTCTCCCAGCTTATTTTGTGTCGTTTCCAAAAAATAATGTTACGTTGTATAAGTTGGCCATAAAACAAAGTACGATTAAATACTCTATAGCAATTTTTTAAACTTCTAAACGTCGCACATTTTCAATTTTTATACCGTCGTATTGGGGAAAAAAAAAGGATACTTTTAAATGAAATTTGTTTGAAAGCTGTATCTCCATTTATTTTTTGAAATATTAATTTTTTTGTCATTTTTAGAGCCATTTGCTTAATATTGGCAACGAAAGTACTCCATTTCTGTAGAAAGTAAAGGAAAAATAGTTCTAAAATAGTAATTATATATTTTTGTTGCCATTTTCTCATAACAACCGAAAGAAAATGTAATTAAAATACGTGCTATTTTGAAAAAATATAAACGAATGATTTCTATTAAAACAGAGAGCTATTATAAACTATTTTTAATTTTAAGTACCTATATTAATGTTACAAACAAATGAAGGTCTATGAATCATTAGATAGCTTTTTTTTGTCGAGTTTCTTCAATGACGACATCTTTTTGCTCCATTTGTGTATTATTTTGCGATAGTGACGTCTTATGCTTGCTTTATACTGTAGATGTTTAAGAGTGGATCGTAAATGTGGAATTCTTAAGTGGATGCGAATGACATCATTTTACATAAAATAAAAACGTGTACTTTAAGTCTTAAAATTGATTTATGTTTTGTACTATTTATATATACATGTATTTTATTTTCATCGGGGGCGACACTAAATTCAGAAAAAGCAGAATTCCTGTTTTCTAGTTTATTATTCCCCGCCCCCCCCCCTCCTCCCCAGAACTATACAATATAAAATATACAAAACTGAAAAAAAAAACTTTACGAATTTTTAACTATTTCCAAAATAAATGAATAACGTTGTCTGTCCGTCTGACTGTCCGCGCTCCATATACTACCGTGCAAATATACTCGCACTGCCATATTTTTTGTATATGTTATTGAGACTTATCATGCCATGCTCTGTATTGAAAATTAAGTGTGTAGCATCCAATAGTTCGTTTACAGGGATACTCAAAAGACTTTCATTACATTATTGTCTATGGGAAAAAATCATTTGCAGTGTGTTTTTATGATCTTACACTATTTAAAACATATTGAAATTGATATACTTCAGAGTTGCAATGATATTTATTATTGAATAAGGTGTGCATAGCATTTATCGTCCATTTATGGGGACATACACGAAAGAATTCGGTTACACAGAACTGTTAATGAGCAATAATTGGTTGAAGTGCTTTTTCCACTGTGGTATGCGTTTCTATTTTTATTATTACTTTCTTCCATCTTCAATAGAAGAAAGTATTGTAATCGAAATTTTTTTCGACTGCCGGTTTTCGAAGGATTTAAACGTTTTAGGGATCAGAGGTCCCCCAAAACATGTTTATAGAAAATGTCTGTCTGTCCGTCTGTACGGCTGTCCGTTTGTCTGTCGCCATTGTACCATAAAAAAGTATATGAAGTTATGCCTAGAATTGAACCAATTTCTTTTTTTTTAAGTTTTTGGCTATGGCAAGCAGGTCTTTCATTAATTTGGAAATTATCCACCGGAAGGGGGCGCTGTATTAGCGATTTTTGTGCCATTTTGAGTATTGTACCATCAAGAAGTGTATGAAGTTATGCATAGAACTAAACCAAATTTTTTGTGTAGGTTTTTGGTCATGGCAAGAAGGTCCTCCCTGAATTTGGGAAAATTCCGCCGGAAGAGGGCGCTGTAGTAGCAATTTTTTTTGCTATTTTGAATATTGTACCATCGAAAAGTGTATGATGTTATGCATAGAATTAAACCAAATTTTTTGTGTAGGTTTTTGGTCATGGCAAAAAGGCCTTCTCTGAATGTGGAAAAATTCCGCCTAAAGGGGGCACTGTAATAGCGATTTTTGTGCAATTTTCAATATTGAACCATTGAAAAGTGTATGAAGTTATGCATAGAATGAACCAATTTTTTTATATAATGTTTTTGGCCATGACAAGAAGGTCCTCCCTGAATTTGGAAATATTCCTCCAAACGGGTGCACTAAAATAGCGATTTTTGTGTAATTTTTAAATTTTTCGTAGTTCTATTGTACACCGGTAGCTAATCAGGTGACGGGAACTTCCCATCCTGATAAGCCGACAATTCGCGAACGCCTGATATACCACAGAATAACGGAAAACTAATGATTTCAATTTGACCGAGATTAACTCGTTTTTACTCCGATTAATTGACTGAAGCAGAAATTTAAGATGAAAGTTAAGGTTGATATAGTATTGAGCTAATAAAAATGTAATATTGTCATTTGTAACAAAATTTTGAAATATTAAAATATATGAGATAGAAGAAAGATTTGGGATTGGCACATCCAACTAGTTTTTATTAACACTTTCCAACAAAGTTGAAAAGTATTTTTGCATTCGGTTTGTCTGGCCGTCTGTTCACGATCTAACTCCCGTAAATATAGTACTCGAATTTTCATGCAATTGATAAAGCTCATTTAGGGTCACCAAAGCGCGTTTGGTATTGTATATGATGTATGTAGGATTAATAGTTCATTTACAGGGGCACTCAAATGTATTCCATTACATTATGGTATATGGGGAAAAATCGTTTAATGACGTTATGCTTTTTCAAATGTATTGAAACTGATATAAATCACTGAATTTCACTGCGATCACGTTAGAACAGGGCATTCATAGCATTTTTCATTCATTTATAGGGATACACAAAAGAAATCCGTTACAATACTAAAAGAAATCCATTACAATACTGTCTTTGAGTAATATAACTGCTGGAGTGTACGGTTTAAAATTCGGTATGCGCTTTTAAATCTAATTAAGTTTTTTCATGTTACTCACTATATATAAATTCTATGCCTCATATACAGGGCTGCACAAAAGTAATCATGTACCATTCTCCTTATTAGAGGAAATTGCTGAAGGGGAACTTTCAACTGAAGTGCATGTATTTCTTAAGTGAACTAAATTTTGGTATGCATGCAGTTTGCAGTTAGTAGATACAAATTTATATAGCCTATACATGGCTGCTGAAAAACTTCAGATAATTTTCCGATTGTAGATGGCAACAGCTGAAATTGTGTTTTGAAATGTGTTATGCGTTTCCACAGGGTTGAATTAGGGTAATATTTTAATTTTTTTAACTGTGCAATTTTTTTTTTACATTATTCTGAATGTGTTGGAAAGTGTTTCAGAATCTATGCTTAACGCGGGATTTTTTCTTTCTTGTCATAATATTACTTGGTGTGTATAAATTCTATATATTATATACAAGGCTGCACAAAAAGATTCGTGTATATTCTCTCTGATTGACGTAAATTGTTGAAGAAGAATTTTCAACTGTGTTGCGTTTCATACTTGAACTAAATTTTTGTATACAATGTAGTATACAGGGTGTTTCAAAAACATGGACTTCAGCGTTTATTTCTTAAATATTGATCACAGACGTATACAGTGTATCTACAAATTAGTTGGGCAATTTTGTAAGTTACGAACTTCGGGAATATTAAATGAAATTAACAAGTTGAAAGTCAGACTAGTAGTAATATTGCCAAAGTTTATTCATAGATGGAGTTAGGTATCATAACTAACGCTATCGCTTTTCGAGCGGAGGTGTTATTCAATGGCCACCACGATCACAAGATCTTTCACTGCTTGATTTTGGTGTATGGTGTTTTGTAAAGGATCAAGTGTACAAGCCGCTACTTCCTGCATCTATTCCTGAACTAAAAACAAGAATCTGGACTGCAATTAATTTGATCGACGGAAACATGCGGACAAATCTGTGGCAAGAAATGATTTACCGATGGGACATTTGCAAAGTCGCGAAAGGAAGTCACATCGAACATTTGTGATAATGGTAAACTTGAACTATCGTATATACTCGTGTATAAGTCGACCCCCCCCCCCCTTCAGTTCTTAATCAAAATTTTGAAAAAAATTGAATTTTCGTGTATAAGTCGAACCACATTTCTGGTAGTATGTTGAAAAATGATTTGTAATCGAGGATAAAAAAATAAATAAATAAATAAATTTTCATGAAATTAGTAAAATTTTACGTTTCAAATCAGACTTTTTTTATTATTATTCAACGTTATAAACCTGTATAATTATGTAAAACTTAATTTAAACTATTTTGAAACATATTCACATCAATTCAATGATACTTAAAAAGAAAAGAATTCCTTCATAAATCTATCCAAGCCTTATTTACAAGAGTAAATAACTTCTTAGACTGCTAAAATATAGTACTTCTGTGCATTGTAGGATTTTTAGGAGAGATATCTAGAAGCATTCTCATGTTGAACTCTTTTTAAAAAGGGGGATTTAAGGAATTTAAGGAATGAAAACCAAGGAATTTAAGCCAAGGATTTAAATCAACCTATTTAAGGAATAAAAACCAAGATCAATGTTTTCGGGATTCCCTGTATATACGAACTATAGATCCTATACAGAGCTGTAAAAAAGAAATTAAATATTTTTCCGGCAGATGGTAATTTCGGAATTTGTGTTTTCAAAAATGTTATGCGTTTTCTAAGTCGGTTTTTTTTTTCTTTCAAAAAATGATAAAATTAGCGTAATGCAAGATTTCCTTTCTTTATTCATAATTTTGAATGGTATATTTAAAGATAAAGATTATATATATTTCAAAAAACTTTCAAAATTAAATTTTGCACAATGGTAATTTTCCTTAAATATTCATCGCAATGTTACTTCTGCAAAACTGTTGCGTTTTCTTTCAGCTTCCAGTATTGTATCTCTTTAAAAATTAACGTCAATAGTAATTTATGGTGGTGAGACCTGGACCACTACACAAAAAGATGAAACATTGCTTATTACTTGGGAAAGGAAGATCCTAAGACAAATTTTTGGACATATTAAGGAAGGCAATACATGGTGTATCAGGACAAATAAAGAGATTGAACAGATATATAACGAGAAAGATATAATAAATATTATTAAAATAAGAAGAATGCAATGGTTGGGCTATCTAATCAAAATGAGGGATGAGAGTAGCATAAAGATGATATGTAATGGTAAATTAATAGAGAAAAGAAGTATTGGTAGACCCAGAAAGAGATGGATAGAAGAGATAGATAAAGATCTAACACAAAACCATATTATAAATTATAAATTAAAGGCCAGAGATCGGAAGGTCTGGCAAGGTATATTGAGGGAGGTCAAAATCCTACATGGATTTTAGTACCATTGTGTATGTATGTATGTATGTATGTTAAAAATTAATGAGCATCCGAACGCAAGATATTAGGAACAGTGCCCCCAGTCCGTATACTCTTTAAATAGTATCTTTAAATCTTTACTTATATTTTTGAATCTCCATAATATACAGTTTCCATTTCAACTCTATTGTATTCGTAATACACAGATCGCGTGTTGGAACTAAGAGTGATTCTTAATTGAATTCCAAGAGAGAGAGAGTTTTATCTGCATAAAAAAAAAAAAAAAAATCCAGGGATAAAAGAAAATTTCTTGTGTGTCTCAGTTTTAAGCTCGTGTTTTCCATTTCTTTTCGGTACGGAAGAAAACATATGGAAGCTGGAAGCATTTAAACGAATACTCTATTTTTGTTTTGGCTTGCATAACGGTATATTTGGCTGTAATCCGCGTTAGAGATAAAACGCAAAAAAGTTAGGCAATTCTCAAAGAAAAAGAAAAATGTTCGCTAAACAACACGAAATTTTCTAACACATTTGTGGACCGATATTAAATAATGTTTCATTTTTTTCTTCTTATGTTGCCAGTGCATTTTTCGTTTTTTCTCGAGAGGTATTTTTACCATGTATATTTCTAAAATCTTTTTAAATTAAATTTTGCACAATAGTAATTTTTTTCTTACACATTCGTCGAAATGTTACTTCTACAAAACTGTTGCGTCTTCTTTAGGTTGCCACCGTCGAATCTCTTGAAAAATTAACTAACATCCGAACGCAAGTTAATAGGGAACAGTATCAAAATGCAGCCCATACTCCTTAAATAGTCTCTTTAAAAATCAACTTTTACTTTTGAATCTCCATAAAACATCGTTTCCATTTCATTCTATTGTATCCGTAATGCAAAGATCGCGTGTGGAAACTAAGAGCGATCCTTAATTGAATTCCAAGATAGAGTTCGTTGTACCTGCATAGAAAAGATAAATTCCAGGGATAAAATACAATTCCTTCTAGTTAGTGATGGGCGATTCTCGAGAATTCGACAATCGAGAAAAATCGACATCGTAAAAAATCACAATCGATACAGCCATCGATTAATTCCTAGAATCTACAATCGAGATGTTTTACAATCGATTATAACGAGAGAAGCTAAAAACAGTTGTTGGAAAACTTAGCTATTATTTTGGCCGAAAATTTCATAGTAGTGATAGGGCTTTCTCGATAATTCTGCTATCGCAATTATTTGCTCGTGATTTAGGCTTAAGGGGTTACTTCAGTCGGCTCACTAATTCTAATCCTATGGAAGAAATTTATAAAGATATCTCATTTGAATTTCAACATTTTAAAGGATTTTCTTTGCATTGAATAGCTGAGGTCAATCTGTACAAAGGCCGCTTTTTTACTTTTTCGATTTTGATTGCAGATTTTTTCTATAAGGATGCTTTCGCTTTCGAAACCGGTTTCGAAAATAAAAGTGTCCTCATTAAAAAATACCTTTAAACAAAATCGAAAAAGTAAAAAAATATCCTTTGTACAGATCGATCTCAGCTATACAATGCAAAAAAAAAAAAAAAAAAAAAAAAATTAAAAAATATTGAAATGCAAACGAGATATCTTTATAAATTTCTTCCATAGGATTAGTATTAGCAAGCGGGTCTTGTCTTTTCGCTTGACTGAAGTAGCCTCTCAGTGAAAAAGAGGAAATAGCTTGACCTTCTGACCCGACCCGTGTAGTCGAGTGTGGGTAACATCGGGTTGCTCGTCCCGATGCAGGACTCTAGTATACTAGGGTCAGAGCACTAAGACTAATGTTGATGAAATGTGCTGCTTTTGCTTGAAGCCAAAAATGCAACCCTAAAACCGGTTACAATTCGGCCCAAACACTTACGGCTCATTTTGAAAACCTTTCGTACTTGTCTTGTTTGGGTCGAATGATTTGAGCGATAAACGGCTTGATATTGTAAACCGTTTTGATGGTGTATAATGCATTTTTACTATACTTAGAACTCTGTATCTGTGGTACTATACTGTGATACTAGCTGATTCAAATCAGAGGTTATAGTGATTATCTCTCAAACCTCTGATGGCAACAACCTCTGTTGTCGCTTGTGAAATGCTTACAGCTGAATGATCACTTTCAATTTCTTCCGTAGATAAAACTGGAGAATGCATTTTAAAATCAGAAATAAAATGCGCAGTGACAGTTAAAAAAGATCTATTGCTATCAGATGACCACATGTCAGTAGTTATGGATAAATGTTCGATGGAATTAGGCATGTTTTTAAGTTCAGAACTTAATGACTGATATACTTCATGTAATACATGCTCTGAGATTAATTTACGAGATGGGATCTTGAAATGAGGCACATATTTTTTCATAAAAAAAATAAAACCGCGATTTTCTACTATAGAAAGAGGTTGGCAATCAACGGCAATCATGTACACTAAATCTTTTTCAAATTCATGGCATTCTTCTCTAGAAGGTCCCGATTTTTGGGCTGCGCCATACAAACGCATTTGCTTAAATTTTTTTGCAGGAAAAGCAGAAACGTTTTCTGTTGCAATTGTGTGTTTGCTGATTTTTGAAGTACTTGTATTTTGTTTACATACTCCCGAATTCAATAATTCATCACTATCAGTATTTTTTGTGGGATTCTGTTGTGCTTCAACCTCTGATAATTGAACAGGATGTTTCCTTTTTAGATGATCCTTCAAATTTGTTGTATTTCCAAAATACCTTAAAATTGCATTACATTTCATGCATTGCACTGATATAACTTTATCGTTTTCATAGTTTTTATTAAAAAATTCCCAAACTATAGATTTTTTAAAGCAACGTCCCATTTTCTTTTTCAAAAAAGTATTAAACTACTACGAAATGACTCGATAAATTCTTCATTACGTTCTGCTTTTTTGAGGTTTCACATTTGAAGTTAACGAGTTTAATGATGACGTCTCCTTATCTATGGGATACGACGCATTTCTTATTCACCCACCACTAACTACAGATTTTAACACAGAACGTGCAAACAGATATATTGTTTGTTGTTGTTTCTTGCAACGGCGCAGCTGGGATCTTTTGAATCATCACTACTCCTAAAATAATAACACTAAAAAATCATTGCTTTTACATGCATATGAAGCAGTTTTTACAGTAAATACATGGGAACTGAAAACGGGTGCAATAAAAACTTAAGCAATCAATGTAAATTTAACATTTAGATGCTCGATGACTTTATCTTCTATAATCTTCATTTAAAGTTAATAGAAAGGAGGTGGAAAAAATAAAAGCAGTAATTTAATTTGCTGTTATTGTCTTTCATTCAATTTTCAATTGATGGAGGGGCTCCTAATATAGGGCTGTGCATATATAAAGTATCATTTTAGAGGAGAGGGGAGGGGGGGGGGGACGTCTGGCACATGATATCGTAAGATATCGCTAGGGGGAGGGGGGATTTGTCTTTTGATATCGATATCATTTTTTACCCAACCAGAATTTACATTTTTTATTTGTAACTTGGTCATTACATCAAAATTATATGATATCTTTTTTTAGTCTGTTATCTATATTTATGAGAATACAAAGTTATTATTAAAATCTTTAAATGATTATAAAATTATTTAATTCCAAAATATGGAATACCCCAACGTTTGGCATTCCTATTCTTCTGTAATATATGTATGCATATATAATCCGCTGTTAGAGAAACCGCATGCGAAGTACGTTTGAAATTATATTTTGTGTTTAATAGCCCGGTAGCAGAAAGTTCCTGACGGGTGACGTGCGTCGCAGATTTTCTTTTCTCTTTTCCAGATTTTTTTTTCCATTGGATTTTTTTCCAACTTTATATTATGTTTAGTTCTTTATTATTTATTACTAGAACTTAAGATTATTATTAATAAAAATGAGTAAAATGCTTAAAAACATTAAAAGTAAAGGATTAATTAATTAAAGGTTCATTTGTAACATTTTACCTGCAGATTATTTTCAGTCCCTGAAAGATCTGTCGCAGACACTTGGAGAATTTTCTGCTATTGGGTTTAATAGTAAGTAAAAGAGAAAGAATTTTGTCCGTCTGCTTCGTTGATAAGAAGTACTGTTTGCCCCCCCCCCCACACACACACACACACACCGTGCGGGGTCAAGTGCAAGAAGACATTATTATTGTTGAACGCATTATGCGAAAAAAGCTATTATTAAATTCTTTTAAATAGTAACTATTTTTTTAAGTGTTATTTAATTTGATATAAAGTTATTTCATATGTAAAATGATATTTTATTGACTTCAATGTGAATCAATAAAGTATGAGAAAAATAAATGTAACCATACTTGTATATCACTCCAAAAATCAAAAGAATTTTTAGACATTGATAACGATATCATTGCCGGGGAGGGGGTCCAAAATTATCAAAAAGTTGATACTGTTATATAAGTACAGCCCTTATGAAGTCTTCAAAAATCTGTTAATCATGTTAATATAACGGGTTTTGTATATATCTTAATAGTTTTAGAGCGTTCTAAAAGCGATATTAATATCCCTAAACCTACCTCCTTCTCTGCACTAGCGGTTTTAATAATTAAATTGTTATTGAAAATGCGTTCTTTCAAAACTTCAAATCAACTTTAATATTACACCATCTTCGCTATAGTATTTATCCTTCGAATTTTATGTGCCATACTAGATTTTAATACAATCCAATAAACTCTAAAGGATTAATATCTAATTATGTTCCATATAAATTTATTTCATGAAATGTGCATACTTACTAATATTTGTTTTAAACGCTGTAAAATTCACATTGTATGAGCATAGTAATATGTATTTTGAATTTTGCATAACTTATCAAATATTTTTTCATATATGCGTAGGTCCAGATGCCAGCAAAATGAACACCGCCCCTCAGAAATATTCAAAATTCTTTATTTCAAATATAAGATCCAATATGCTGTCAAGAAACATGTTTCTTAAAAGATAACGATCGATTGGGACGTTAAATACATTAAGAAAATACTTTCAACTCATTTATCTATCTTTAAAACATTATTTAAATGTTTTAAAAGATTTTATTGTCTTTTTATAAATTTGGCTTTGGAATAAATTCCTCTTTCTTCTTTATGAAACTGCAATGTCCAAATCGCGTAACTATGGCGCATTTAATGAATCAAATAAGCTTTCCACTCTTTCGATAACTCAAAAAGTTTGATACAGTTTAAAGTTCCCCTAAATGTCAAATGCTCTGGAATTTCCCCATTGATCGAAAACAAAAATTGCTTTCGAAAAACGTAAGGATAGTACGATAAAGATACCTGCTAAGAGGGAACCTGTCTAACACGGAAACTGTTTTCCAGTGCCTAGTGATTCCAACATGACTCTTTAAGTCTGTATCGAAATCCAAAGGCGCTATTTTCTGACACACTTACAAACTTATTTTTTATTTTAGGCGCATTAGCTAGAATCGAGTAGCATTTCCCTCTTTTCGATAAAGGTAAAAGGTTTGATACAAGTTAAAGGTCCCTAAATGTCTAAAGTGAGTCTAATGCTGTTGAATTTCTCCGTTTATCGAAAACAAAGGAGTGTTATCGAAAAATAGAAAGGTAAACAGACAAATATATCGCTAATAGGGAATTCTATAACTAAAATGAAACTTCAATGGACTTCATTTTTGGTATTTCGGATAATTTTAATCTTCCAATCCTTACCAACGTGGTATTAGATGATGGGCCTGGAAAAGGTAGAAGACCCCCCCCCCCCGAAGGGGCATTAGGCCCCAAATTGACAGTAGGGCAGACCAAGGATGGAAGTTAACTTGATGTAAGAGAGGACTATGGGAAGTTGAGAATGGTAAAAAAAAAAAAAACCGAACCATTGAATAAGAAAAAAATTGAAGAAAATGAATAAATGGTAAAAGAACAAGTGAAGCGTGTGATTAGAGCCAGACAAATGAAGAGGGGCCCGATGGGCCACAGCTGGTCCAGAATAAGTGCCCAAATGGTCAGAATGGGTCAAGAACTTAGAGAATAGTATCTACAAGGAAGAAAAATAATGAGACAAAATATTATGAAAAACAGATGAAAAATACCAATAGCCTGAGGCTAAAAGTAAAATGTTTCACTGGGCGGCGTCCCCTGGTGGTAGTAAAAATAAAATTGATACGAGAAGATAGGGAACAGTGAAAACACTTTATTTTGTGAATTTTATAATTTTTGGACAAACAGTATACTAAAGGTTTGAAGAAACAAAACTTTAAAGCGCCCTCTTGAGGCGAAGAAGGGAGTTAAAATTAAGAAACACATGTCCATATTTTTTATTCGATTTTAGACGCAATTTGATGTTAGTCTTATAATTTTCCTATGAGTGAAAGATACCGTACCAGAGTACGAAAAAAACCACCGCTAAGTATATTCCTTTAGAGCATTTTAAGCCCAGGGGTCTAAAATTAACAGTGGATTGACAAAAGAAAGGTAGATTTAGAAAGGTTATGAAATTACCCTTATTTTAATATATTACATGAGTGGGGTAAAATAATTTTGAAAAATCCTCTTCCCTGAGGCGACACTTAAAATCTTGAAAACACATATTTTGCAGTGCAGTTTTGTTTTAACAATAGCATTCTAATATTAAGAGATATGGGACAGCTTAGGAGGGCTAAAATAAGAGAAACATTGAAAATCAAAGACAAACTGGCGCCAAATTCAATAGAATACTTCTATATCAACAAAAACTCGAACTGATAACTTAAACCACTATGCCTCCTAACCCATATCGGTTAATAACAAAAGCGAATGGAAAAAAACATGTACTCCTTTGGGAAATCATGACTTACACCAGAAGCGCAGTAAGTTTGACTCTTCTGAAAGCTTCCTTTCTCTCGAAGTGCGAGAGCTCTCTCTCGCACTTCGAGATCTATTTTCTGGACGCAAACTGCTCGTTTATCTCGAGGAGACATTCTGCTCGAGGGCAAACCTTTCGCTTACTTCGAGATATCTCACCGATTGCTTCCTTCGTCACTTCTCGTTCCTCGCTCTCGGTCTCTGTTCAACATTTCATATGACATTGTCGAGAATGAGAAATCAGTTTTCGTCCTTTCTCCGAAATGTTACTCTCGATGATTGTCATTTCACGCTCAGCCAAGAAGGGCCGAGAAGAGATATCGAGGGGCAAGCTGGAGAAAGAAATAGGCATGACAATGAACTATGAAATGAAGCTTTAATTTTCAATGTTTTTCTTATTTTAGCCGTACCAAGCTGTCACATACTTGGAGCCCTCCGATAAATATTTTATTTATTAAATATAAAAATTTCAAAGAGGAAGGTGGGTCGGGTGAGTTCCGAGGACGTGAGAGTGGGTGGGGCGCAATTAAAAAAAAAAAAATACCGAACTCTTCCTGTGACATATAATCGAAAAGCCCTTTGACAACTCTTTCATATTATGAACCTTTCTTCCCCCGAAGGTGAAATTCGGGGGGAAGGGGGGCGAACAAATTTTTAAAACCCTTGCCGATTTCTATAATAAATTTAAATATCATTTTAGATGTAGGTTTTTTATGCAGTCTTCCAATAAATATTATTCATTGAACATAAAAATTTTAAAGTGGGGGCTGCGTAAATTCCGGGGCGAAAGAGTGGGCCCAAAGGGGGGAGGGAGGGGGAGCAATTTTCAAACTTTTTTGGACCCGTCATGTAATATGTTATCTGAAAGCTCTCGGATGACTCTTTCATATTATGAGACTTTCTTCCTCCCCTCCCCAATTTGGCCCCCACTGCGGGGGTTAGTTTTTTCCGTTTTTATCATTTTAGATCGGATTTTTTTATGGAGCCCTCCGATAAATATTATGAATAATATATGAAATTTCAGGACACTTTTCTAAATTTAGCCAAGACCCTTCATGTAACATATCGTTGGAAAGATTTGTGACTACTTATTGATGTTATGCACTTCCGGTGGCCGTCCAACCACTTTGCCCCCGGGGGACACTTTTCCAAATTTAGCCAAGATCCGTCTTGTGAGATATCGTTGGAAAGGTCTGTGACTACTTATTGATGTTAAGCACCTCCAGTGACAGCCCCCCCCCACTTTGCCCCCCCGGGGGACATTTTTCCAAATTTAGCCAAGACCCTTCATGTGAGATATCGTTGGAAAGGTCTTTGACTATTCATTGATGTTGTGCACCTATGGTGTCCGTCCCCCCAACTTTGCCCCCACGGGGGGCACTTTTCTAAATTTAGCCAAGACCCCTCATGTGAGATATCGTTGGAGAGGTCTGTGACTACTTATTGATGTTAAGCACCTCCAGTGACAGCCCCTCCCACTTTGCCCCCCCCCCCCGGGGGACATTTTTCCAAATTTAGCCAAGACCCTTCATGTGAGATATCTTTGGAAAGGTCTGTGACTACTTATTGATGTTATGCTTCTCCGGTGTCTGTCCCCCCAACTTTGCCCCCCCGGGAGACACTTTTCCAAATTTAGCCAAGACCCCACATGTGAGATATCGTTGGAAAGGTCTGTGAGTACTTATTGATGTTATGCTCCTCCGGTGTCCGTCCCCCCACTTCCGGGGAGACACTTTTACAAATTTAGCCAAGACCCCACATGTGAGATATCGTTGGAAAGGTCTGTGACTACTTATTGATGTTATGCTCCTCCGGTGTCCGTCCCCCACTTCCGGGGAGACACTTTTACAAATTTAGCCAAGACCCCACAGGTGAGATATCGTTGGAAAGGTCTGTGACTACTTATTGATGTTATACACCTCCGGTAATCGCCCCCCCCCCACTTTTCCCCCACGGGGGCACTTTTCTAAATTTAGCCGAGACCTCTCATGTGACATATTGTTGGAAAGGCCTATGACCACTTACTCATGTTATTCACCTCCCGCACCCCTCCCCCCACTTTGCCCCCCCCCGGGAAGGGCATTTTTATAAATTCAGATCCAGACCCGTCGTGTGACATATGGTTCGAAAGGCCTGAAGACCTGTGACGGCTTATTCATATTATGCAGCTACTTTGCTCTTCCGCTCACTTTGACCCCTCCCCCAAGGGATCTGGTCCGAGGTTCGTTCGTTTCGAGATTATATTTTTTTACAAGATTTTGTAGTGCGTGCACACCACGCCTGCTATACGGTGTCGTATATAGCGGGTATCCTGTTCGTGATTTCATATTACAAGATTACGTATAACTTAGGGGCCCGATTAAAGGAGGGGCCCACTAGCGGGCGACGTAACCTTGTCTTTATTAACACCGACTCATTCCAGTTCACCCGCAGACGATTCTTGATAAATGTATGACGTATATAATATATAATATATGATGTATCAAAGCAATTGGCAAACTGGAGTCATCGAGAAAAAAATTACACAATCGAAAAATATCGAGATGTCCATACAATCGAGACAATCGAGAAAAACATCTCGTTATCGCCCATCACTACTTCTAGTGTCTCAGTGTTAAGCTCGTGTCTTCCGTTTCTTTTCGGTGTGGAAGAAAACAGATGGCAGCATTTAAAAGAATACTCTATTTTTCTTTTGGCTTGCATAAAGGTACATTTGGTTGTAATACCCGTTAAATTTAAAACGCAAAAAAGTTAGTCGAATTTTTTTTTTTTTTTGCTAAAGAACACGAAACTTTCTGACACATTTGTGGACCGATTTTAAACAATGTTTCCTCTTTAGTACTTTTCAACATAGTTGAAAAGTGTTTATGAATTCGGTTTGTCTGTCTGTGTGTCTGTCCGATTGTACGACTGTCTGTGCTCTAACTCGCGTAAACATAGTCCGATTGCTATGAAATGGATAGATGTTATTGGGTATCACTATGGTATGTTTGGTATTGAAAATTAAGAGTATATCATTAGTGGTTCATTTGCAGGGCCACTCAAAAGAATTTCGTTATATTAAGGTCTGTGAGGAAAAATAGTTTGCCGTGTATTTTAATGATTGTACAATATTTCAAAGATATTGAAATTGAAATACATAATTAAAGTGTAGTACAAGGTTCTTACTACAGAATATGGTGTTTATAGAACTTATCGTTACAAAAATAGATACAAAATAATTCGGATATACTAAAAAATGAGTAATAACTTAACTATTGAAGAATACGAACAATAACTGTTGGAAGTGCGTTTTCAGTTGTGGTATGCATTTTTAAATTTATTTATTTTTTTAAATATTACTCGGTGTATATAAAATAGTATAGATCATATACAGGGTTGTACAAAAGTTCCCAACAACACCCATTTATATGGCGAAATTTGCTGAGTGGAAATTTTTAGCATATTATGTAGCATACATACATATTAGTAGACAATATACAGGGCTGCACATAAAAATCGTATGTTTTAACGACTATTCATGGTAACGGTAGAAATAATTTTTTCAAATGCGTTATGCATTTTCCAAAATCTTCATTTAGACATTATCTTTCACCTTTGTAAACTTTGAAGTTTTGTTGAAGTATTCTGAATGTGTTGGAAAGTCTTTCATAAACTATGCTGTACGCATGATTTTTCGTTCTTGTTTTTTCTGTTGCAAACTCTTTCCATTTTTTCATGGAATTTTTTTTCAGTGTATATTTCAGAAAATTCTTTATATTAAATTTTGCACAATAATAATTTTTCTGACACATTCGTCGAAATGTTTCTTCTACAAAACTGTTGCATCTTCTTTCAGCGTCCACCATCGAAATTCCACCATCCTCTTGAAAAATTAATCAACATCTGACCGCAAGTTAATTGGGAACAGTATCAAAATGCCCAGCCCGTACTCCTTAAATAGTCCCTTTAAAACGCCACTTTTATTTATGAATCTCCATAAATATTGTTTCCATTTCACTCTATTGTATCCGTAATGCAGAGATCGCGTGTGGAAACTAAGGGAGATCTTTAATTGAATTCCAAAAGAGAGAGAGTTGTATCTGCATAAAAAAGATAAATTCCAGGCATAAAAGAAAATTCCTTCTAGTGTCTCAGTTTTATGCTCATGTCTTCCGTTTCTTTTCGGTGTGGAAGAAAACAGATGGAAGCATTTAAACAAATTCTTTATTTTTGTTTTGGCTTGCATAAAGGTATATTTGGTTGTAATCCGCGTTACAGATAAAATGCAAAAAAGTTAGGCGATTTTCAAAGAAAAAAAAATGTTCGCTAAATAGCACGAAACTTTCTGACACATTTGAGGACCGATTTTAAATAATGTTGCATTTCTTTCTCTCCTGTTGCCAATACATTTTCCATTTCTTCATGGATTTTTTTTTTTTTTTTTTTTTTTTTTTTTTATATTTCTATAAACTTTTTAAATTATACTTTGCTCAATATCAATTTTTCTTACGCATGCATCGAAATGTTACTTCTACAAAACTGTTTCGTTTTCTTTCAGCTTCTCCTATTGAATCTTTTAAAGAAAATTGAATATGCGAACGCAAGTTGATGGGAACAGTATCAAAATGCAGCCAGTACACCTTTAAATAGTCTCTATGAAGCTCCAAAAAATATCGTTTCCATTTCGCTCTATTGTATCCATAACACAGAGATCGCGTGCGGAAACTAACAGCGATCCGTAATTGAATTCCAAGAGAGAATTCGTTGCATCTGCATAAAAAAGATAAATTCCAGGGATAAAGGAAAATTCCTTGTAGTGTCTAAGTTTAAACCTCGTGTCTACCGTTTCTTTTTGGTGTGGAAGAAACATACGGAAGCATTTAAACGAATACTCTACTTTTGGTTTGTCTTGCATAAAGGTATATGTGGTTGTAATGAGATAAAACGCAAAAAGGTTAGGCGGTTCTAAAAGAAAAAAAGATAAAAAATTGTTCGCCAAGTAACACAAAACTTTCTCATACATCTGTGAACGGATTTTAACCCATTGAAGGGCCCCGGTATATGATACATACTACTTAATTTTAATTCCCAAATGCCACATTGACACCAGAATAAAGGACTTATATTTTGCGTAATACAATGTACGCGAAGTAAACGTTTTTACTTAGTTTTACATAAATTTGTTCATAAAAACAGGTGTCATTCAATCATTTTAACATTTTAGCAAAAGAAGTACATTGCCCCTGAAAGGGTTAAATAATGTTTCATTTTTTAAACTTTCCAACATAGTTGAAAATTGTTTATGAATTCGGTTTATCTGTCCGTCTGTCCATCTGTGCTCTATTTCGCGTAAACATAGTACGATTGCTATGAAATCGATAGATGTTATTAGGTATTACAATGGCATGTTCGGTATTGAAGATGAAGAGTAGAGCCTTATTGGTTCATTTACAGGATCACTCAAAAGAATTTCTTTATATTACGGTCTATGGGGAAAAATCGTTTGCTGTGTATTTGAATGATATTACATTATTTTAAACATATTGAAATTAATACACATCACTGAGGTGTACTGAAAAGTTCTTACTACAGAATAGGGTATGTGTAGAACTTATCGTTCATTTACAGGGACACACGAAAGAATTTGGCTATACAAGTAAATGAGTAAAAATTTAACTATTGAAGAATATGAACAATAAGTGCTGTAAGTGCGTTTTCAGTTGTGGTATGCGTTTTTAAATATCATTATTTTTTGAAATATTACTTGATGTATGTAAATTGTATAGATCATATACAGGGTCGTACAAAAGTTCCCAACAACATCCTTTTATTGGCCGAAATCGCTGAGTGGAAATTTTCAAATGTGCTATGCGTTTAACTGAATCCACTTTATGCGTTTAACTGAATACTATGTTGGGTGCATGCATATTTGTAGACAATATACAGGCATGCACAAAAAATCGTATATTTTAACGACTATTCGTTGTAATAGCAGAAATTGTTTTTCAAATGCGTTATGCATTTTCTAAAATCGTCATTTAGACACCATCTTTGTAAACTGTGAAGTTTTGTTATAGTGTTCTGAATGCATTGGAAAGTGTTTCATAATCTATGCTGTATGCATGATTTTTCGTTCTTGCTTTTTCTGTTGCCAGTACATTTTCCGCTTTTTCACGGAATTTGTTTTTGAAGTGCATATTTCTAAAAACTCTTTAAATTAAATTTTGCACAATAAAAATTTTTCTTTGACATTCGTCGAGATGTTACTTCTACAAAACTGTTGGGTTTTTTTTTTTTTTCAGCTTCCACCATTAGTCTTTTGAGAAATTAACGAGCATCCGAACGCAAGTTAATAGGAGCAGTATGTCAAAATACAGCCCGTACTCTTTAAATAGTCTCTTTAAAACTCCACTTTCAGTTATGAATCTCCATAAAATTTCGTTTCCAATTCACTCTATTGTATCCGTAATGCAGCGATCGCGTGTGGGAACTAAGAGTTATCCTTAATTGAATTCCAAAAGAGAGAGAGAGTTGTATCTGCATAAAGAAGATAAATTGCAGGGTTAAAAGAAAATTCCTTTTAGTGTCTCAGTTTTAAGCTCGTGTCTTCCGTTTCTTTTTCTGTGTGGAAGAAAACATACGGAAGCATTTAAACGAATTCTCTATTTTTATTTTGGCTTGCACAGAGGTATATTTGGTTGTAACCCGCGTTACAGATAAAACGCAAAAAAGTTAGGCATTTTCAAAGAAAAAAAATGTTCGCTAAATAGCACGAAACTTTCTGACACATTTGAGGACCGATTTTAAATAATGTTGCATTTTTTTCTCTCCTGTTGCCAATACATTTTCCATTTCTTCATGGAATTTTTTTTTTACAGTATATATTTCTATAAACTTTTAAAATTATACTTTGCTCAATATCAATTTTTCTTACACATGCATCGAAATGTTACTTCTACAAAACTGTTTCGTTTTCTTTCAGCTTCTCCTATTGAATCTTTAAAAAAAAATTGAATATGCGAACGCAAATTGATAGGAACAGTATCAAAATGCAGCCAGTACACCTTTAAATAGTCTCTATGAAGCTCCAAAAAATATCGTTTCCATTTCGCTCTATTGTATCCATAACGCAGAGATCGCGTGTGGAAACTAACAGCGATCCGTAATTGAATTCCAAGAGAGAATTCGTTGCATCTGCATAAAAAAGATAAATTCCAGGGATAAAGGAAAATTCCCTGTAGTGTCTAAGTTTAAACCTCGTGTCTATCGTTTCTTTTTGGTGTGGAAGAATCACATGGAAGCATTTAAACGAATACTCTACTTTTGGTTTGTCTTGCATAAAGGTATATGTGGTTGTAATGAGATAAAACGCAAAAAGGTTAGGCGGTTCTAAAAGAAAAAAAAGAAAAAAAAATTGTTCGCCAAGTAACACAAAACTTTCTCACACATCTGTGAACCGAATTTAACCCCTTGAAGGGCACCGGTATATGATATATACCACTTATTTTTAATTCCCAAATGCCACATTGACACCAGAATAAAGGACTTATATTTTGCGTAATACAATGTACGCGAAGTAAACGGTTTTACTTAGTTTCACATAAATTTGTTCATAAAAACCGGTGTCATTCAATCATTTTAACATTTTAGCAACAGAAGTACATTGCCCCTGAAAGGGTTAAATAATGTTTCATTTTTTAAACTTTCCAACATAGTTGAAAATTGTTTATGAATTCGGTTTATCTGTCCGTCTGTCCACCTGTGCTCTATTTCGCGTAAACATAGTACGATTGCTATGAAATCGATAGATGTTATTAGGTATTACAATGGCATGTTCGGTATTGAAGATGAAGAGTAGAGCATTATTGGTTCATTTACAGGATCACTCAAAAGAATTTCTTTATATTATGGTCTATGGGGAAAAATCGTTTGCTGTGTATTTGAATGATATTACATTATTTTAAACATATTGAAATTAATATACATCACTGAGGTGTACTGCAAAGTTCTTACTACAGAATAGGGTGTGTGTAGAACTTATCGTTCATTTACAGGGACACACAAAAGAATTTGGCTATACAAGAAAATGAGTAATAATTTAACTATTGAAGAATATGAACAATAATTGCTGGAAGTACGTTTTCAGTTGTTGTATGCGTTTTTAAATGCCATTATTTTTTGAAATATTACTTGGCGAGTGTAAATTGTACAGATCATATACAGGGTCGTACAAAAGTTCCCAACAACATCCGTTTATTGGCGGAAATTGCTGAGTGGAAATTTTTAAATGCGTTTAACTGAACTCACTTTTAGCATACAATGTAGTATGCATACATAATTTGTAGACAATATACAGGGCTGCACAAAAATCGTATATTTTAACGACTATTCGTTGTAATAGCAGAAATCGTTTTTTCAAATGCGTTATGCACTTTCTAAAATCGTCATTTAGACATCATCTCTCACCTTTGTAAACTGTGAAGTTTTGTTATACTGTTCTGAATGTCTTTGAAAGTGTTTCATAATCTATGCTGTACGCATGATTTTTCGTTCTTGTTTTTTCTGTTGCCAGTACATTTTCCGTTTTTTCACGGAACTTGTTTTTGCAGTGCATACTTCTAAAAACTCTTTAAATTAAATTTTGCACAATAAAAATCTTTCTTTCACATTCGTCGAGATGTTACTTCTACAAAACTTTTGCGTTTTTGTTTTTTCAGCTTCCACCCTTAATCTTTTGAAAAATTAACGAGCATCCGAACGCAAGTTAATAGGAGCAGTATTTCAAAATACAGCCCGTACTCTTTAAATAGTCTCTTTAAAACTCCACTTTCAGTTATGAATCTCCATAAATTATCGTTTCCAATTCACTGTATTGTATCCATAATGCAGAGATCGCGTGTGGTAACTAAGAGCGATCCTTAATTGAATTCCAAATGAGAGAAAGTTGTATCAGCATAAAGAAGATAAATTCCAGGGTTAAAAGAAAATTCCTTTTAGTGTCTCAGTTTTAAGCTCGTGTCTTCCGTTTCTTTTTCTGTGTGGAAGAAAACATACGGGAACATTTAAACGAATTCTCTATTTTTATTTTGGCTTGCATAAAGGTATATTTGGTTGTAACCCGCGTTACAGATAACACGCAAAAAGGTTAGGTGATTCTCAAAGAAAAAAAAATTCGCACAATAACACGAAACTTTCTGACACATTTGTAGACCGATTTTAAATAACGTTGCATTTTTTTTCTCCTGTTGCCAATACAATTTCCATTTTTTCGCGGGAATTTTTTTTTTTTCACAGTGTATATTTCTAAAATCATTTTAAATTACACTTTTCCTAATATCAATTTTTCTTACACATTCATCGAAATGTTACTTCTACAAAACTGTTGCGTTTTCTTTCACTTTCCGCCATTGAATCCTTTGAAAAATTAATGAGTATGCGAACGCAAGTTAATAAGAGCAGTATAACAAAATCCAGCCGGTACCAATTAAATAGTCTCCTTAAAACTCCACTTTTATTTATGAATCAACATAAAATATTGTTTCCATTTCACTCTATTGTATCTGTAATGCAGAGATCGCGAGTGAGAACTAAGAGCGATCCGTAATTGAATTCCAAGAGAGAGAGAGTTGTATCTGCTTAAAAAAAAAGATAAATTCCAGGGATAAAAGAAAATTCCTTCTAGTGTCTCAGTTTTAAGCTCGCGTCTTCTGTTTGTTTTAGGTGTGGAAGACAAAATATGGAAGCATTTAAACGAACACTCTATTTTTGTTTTGGCTTGCATAAACGTATATTTGGTTGTAATCCACGTTAGAGATAAAACGTTTGTGAGCCGATTTTTGAATAACTTTTTTTTGCCATTTTTTTGTACATTTTTTTTTATGGAATTTTTTTTTACAATGTATATTTCTAAAACCTTTTTAAATTAAACTTTGCAGAATATCAATTTTTCTAACACATTCGCCGAAATTTTACTTCTAAAAAACTGTTGCGTTTTCTTTTCTGCTTCCATACGATCGAATCTTTTAAAAAATTAACGAGCATGGGAACGCAAGTTAATAACAGCAGTATATCAAAATGCAGCCTGTACTCTTTAAATAGTCTCTTTGACAATCAATTTTTATTTATGAATCTCCATAAAATATCGTTTCCATTTTACCCTATTGTATCCGTAATGCAGAGATCGCGTGTGGGAACTAAGAGCGATCCTTAATTGAATTCCAGAAGAGAGAGAGTTGTATCTGCATAAAAAAGATAAATTCCAGGCATAAAACAAAATTCCTTATAGTGTCTCAGTTTTATGCTCGTGTCTTTCGTTTCTTTTTGGTGTGGAAGAAAACATACGGAAGCATTTAAATGAATTCTCTATTTTTATTTTGGCTTGCATAAAGGTATATTTGGTTGTAAACGCGTTACAGATAAAACGCAAAAAAGTTAGAGTATTCTCAAAGAAAAAAAAAAATCACTAAATAACACGAAGCTTTCTGACACATTTCTGGACCGATTTTAAATAACGTTGCATTTTTTTTCTCCTGTTGCCGATACATTTTCCATTTTTTCATGGGAATTTTTTTTTACAGCGTATATTTCTAAAAACATTTTAAATAATACTTTGCCCGATATAATTTTTTCTTACTCATTCATCGAAATGTTACGTCTACAAAACTGTTGCGTTTTCTTTCGACTTCCGCCATCGAATCCTTTGAAAAATTAACGAGCATGCGAACACAAGTTATTAAGAGCAGTATAACAAAATCCAGCCGGTACTCCTTAAATAGTCTCCTTAAAACTCCACTTTTATTTATGAATCAACATAAAATATCGTTTCCATTTTACTCTATTGTATCTGTAATGCAGAGATCGCGTGTGAGAACTATGAGCGATCCGTAATTGAATTCTAAGAGAGAGAAAGTTGTATCTGCATAAAAAAAGATAAATTCCAGGGATAAAAGAAAATTCCTTCTAGTGTCTCAGTTTTAAGCTCGCGTCTTCCGTTTCTTTTTGGTATGGAAGAAAACACATGGAAGCATTTAAACGAACACTCTATTTTTGTTTTGGCTTGCATAAAGGTGTATTTGGTTGTAATCCACGTTAGAGATAAAACGTTAGTGAGCCGATTTTGAATAACTTTTTTTTTGCCATTTTTTTTGTACTTTTTTATGGAATTTTTTTTTACAGTGTATATTTTTAAAACCTTTTTAAATTAAACTTTGCAAATATCAATTTTTCTAACACATTCGCCGAAATTTTACTTCTACAAAACTACTGCATTTTCTTTCGGCTTCCACGGTCGAATCTTTTGACAAATTAACGAACATGTGAACGCAAGTTAATAAGAGCAGTATATCAAAATGTAGTTTGTACTCATTAAATAGTCTCTTTAAAACTCCACTTTCAGTTATGAATCTCCATAAAATATCGTTTCCATTTTACTCTATTGTATCCGTAATGGGCTATAGTATCGCGTGTGGGAATTAAGAGCGATCCTTAAGGGGGCTGGTCACTCAGCCTCCGATTTCCCCTCACTCATGTAAAGTCTATGGGCATTAGATGCATTCGTCTATTTAAAATATCTCCTCGGGAAATTAACATTTTTAACTTCTATTTTTGGTGTACACTTCCTAAAAGATGTCTCTTTTTTTCTTAGTTCTCAAGATATTTCTAAAGTATAGACTTAATTTTATAGAAAGTGTTAAAATCTTACTCGCAGTTCGCCCACTTTTAATACATAAAATATTGAATTTAGCGTAGATTTTAGAAATATTTTGAAAACTAAGAAAAAAAGAGGCATCCTTTAAGAGGAGTACACAGAAAAAAGATGATAAAAATATGAATGTGCCGAAAAGATATTTTAAATATACGAATGCATCAAAAGTCCATAGACTTAACATTATTGAGGAGAATTCCGAAGCTGACTGATCAGCCCCCTTAATTGAATCCCAAGATAGAGTTCGTTGTATCTGCATAATAAAGATAAATTCCAGGGATAAAAGAAAATTCCCTTTAGTGTCTCAGTTTTAAGTTCGTGTCTTCCTTTTCTTTTCGGTGTGGAAGAAAACACATGGAAGCATTTAAAGCTACTTTTGTTTTAGCTTGCATAAAGGTACAATCGTGGAAGAAAAAGCAAATACCCCCTACTAACTCTGCAATAAATTATTCCAGAGTTAGTTCTTGAACAAATTATTGCAGATGAAAGTTACTGGTGCCAAACGTTTGGAAATAAAGTCTATTTTTAAATCAGGGTTGCCAACTATGGCACGCTCGACACCACTAAAATTTTACAGTAATCACTGCCTTATCTAATTATCGAATTTCTGCGATTCAAGAAGTCAACTTTTTCTTTGAAATTTTAGTGGTATCTGACATCCCACAGTTGGCCACTTCTGCTTTAAATGATGTATATAATATTTGTTTAGGGGTCATCTACAAATCAAAACGAACCCAAACTTTGTTCTTTTTCAGTAGCAAGGCTCAAATTAGACACCATAAATAAATTCCACACTCTTCAATTAGCCTGAATAAAAATTTTCATGAAATTTGTACGATTAGTTTATGAGAAATTAATTCTTTTAAAATGAACCTATTTTAGGGGCTGTATCCATATTGAAGTTTGGTACTCGATTGATGAAATGTTACAGAATGACTATATCACTTCTATTAATGTATTATTCCTTGCCAATAGGACCCTTTCACTCGCTTAATATTTTTCGACTATTGCAAGCCCAAGTGTTTCAATAAAAGGTGTAAAATATATATTTTTTCAAACTATGCTTTTCTGCACATCATAGGCGGTCTCTTAAACCATCATTTTGACGTTTTTTAATCATAATTCAAAAACCACTTGGAAGAAAAATTTGAAAGTAAGAATTCGTATAAAGCAAGGCATAATAAGTTTCTGAGCCCCCTACAAACTATGCAACAATTATTGTAGAAGAAAGTTACTGGTGCCAAATGATTAATTTTATAATGCTTATTATAAAATCACCCCTCACTATAAAAAAATTCTGCGTTGCAATTCATATTTTTTCTAATATTAGTTTCATAATTAATATTATAACATTTTTAAAATTACAAATTCAATGTATTTAGTTTGGGTTTTTTAGTATTATAACAACACAAAAAATTATCACATTAGGATTATAATTTCAGGAGATATTAATAAAAATAGGAAAATGTAATTTAACATTAGAAGCTCTTAATTTTAAATGTTTATAATTCCAAAACTTACCATCCAAATGACTTGAAATTTCGTTTCTAGGCATAGTGTGAGATGGAGATTTAAAATATAATGTTGAAATTGGGTGTTGGCATTGAAAAAAGCAGAGTTTGGTCTGTTTTTGATTTGTAGATGATTCTCTAAGCAGATTTCATATACATCATTTAAAAGTAGACTTTATTTCCAATCGTTTGGTACCAGTAACTTTCTTCTATTATAATTAGTTGCAGAGTTAGTAGGGGGTGTTTACTTTTTTTTCACGACTGTACATTTGGTTGTAGTCCGCGTTAGAGATAAAACGCAGAAAATTAAGTGGTTGTCAATAAATAAATAAATAAATATTTTTATTCGCTAAATAACGCGAAGCTTTCTGACACACCTGTGGACCGATTTTTAAACGGAAAAGCATGACACTTTCAGACTAATTGATATCGAATAGTTTTCTTTCATTTTTCGATAAATTAATTACATCTTGAGTTGCAAGAGATTGTCATCTCAGGACTTTACAGTTCAGATCCTTCCGACGCTGTCGCGTTCGAAAATTCTATTGATTTTGCGGGTGATATTCATTCTCAAGTAAACATTTTCATGCTCACTTTTTTTTTAAAAAATCATTTGGAATTCACCATTTGGAAAAATAGTTATTGTCCTCGTCAGGGTAGGAAATCAAAAGCATATCTGAAGCTTTTTATTGGTTTAATCCGCATTTTATTCGTTTTCTGATTGGTCTATACAGTAATCTGTATTTCCCTTTACTTTCAACAGAGATGGATACCTTCTGTTGCCACTATGACAAAAAAGTAATAAAACCTACAAAATAAAATTAATAACTCAGAAACAAGTTGAGATACAGCTTTCAAACAAATTGCATTTAAAAGTAAATTTTTTTCTCTATTCGACGGTGTAAAAGGTAATATTGTGGGATGTTTAGAAGTTTAAGAATGAAATTTCTTTTAAAATGGATCGAAATCTGACGATGGAAAAGCCTTTTCCCGAACAGCCAATGAAATGCTTGGATAATACGTAAGTTTCAGGAAATCTTGCAATTTTTACGTGTAATAACACTATTAATGTTTAATCCATGGCGTACGTAATGCATGATCAACTCCATGCGATTTTTATGTCTTAAATTTTAGTCTGAAAAAATCATTTTCCAAATGGTCGTTGTAATTTGTTAAATTGCTTTTTCTTTTTCTTTTTTTTTTTTTTTTTTCAGACAAATAGGATAATTTAACAACCCTGGCCTGGCTACATTTTCTCTCTGTTGATTTTGCACCTTATTAGCTATGTGAATAAAAATTCACTTAATTAAACTTAGATTTCTCGGGCGTAAGCATCTTTTAAAATCATTATAGGTATATTATCGATGCTTGATTAATTTGGACTCATGTTTGCCGCAGGATTGTTGTTCATGAAGTCACCCATCTTGTGCTGCGGTTGCAATCTTATCAACATTTAAGAGTGAAAGCTACCAGGCTAGGTGTGCCGTTCCAGGTGGCTCAGATGGAAGAGCGTTGGTGCGCTGAACCAACGACGCAGGTTCGAGCCCTGGCATGGATGCATTTTCACTCTGTTGGCCTTGTTATTAATGTGAATAAAAATTCACTTAATTAAATTTAGATGCGCGGGCGTAAGTCATCGCTTAAAATTAATATATTAACATTAAAATTAATATATATATATATATATATATACGTATGTTTATTTGCTTATTTATTTTTGCATGTATAAATTTAGGTACACAGCTGAAAAAGTTTCACTAAGAACGGATAACATCGGATAACACGAGAAAGCAGATAAAAAAAATAATAATAATCACAAACGTTTCCGAAAATTAGTGGTAGCGAAATAAACTTTGTTTTTATAGATGCTTCTTTAAATCTCGAAAATATATTGGTTTCTTAGTTTCCTTAAGATAAAGAACGCTTTTGGAATAGTGGAAAACTCGAAAGAAAAAAAAATGAAAATGAAAAAATGCATCAGTAAATATCCTCAAAGACTGCAGTGTGAAAGCCTCACACAAGTCAACTGGTTACTTATATTGTTTTTAAAAAATAACTTCGTCTTTGATACAAAAATATAGTCGATTAATACATGAAAACTGAGGTTTTTTTTATGTTCTCCACTTTTAATACATATCGTATTCTTCCACAGAAGCGCTACCAGAGTTTCAGACGGTTCTGGGCTCCACCGCCCACCTTCCATGTGAGGTGCCCCACCGTCCCGCCTCCAGCGGCATCAAGTGCATCTTCTGGTACAAAGACGACGAAGTGATGTCGGTGTACACTGTGGACGCACGGGATAGCCAATCCCAGCATGTGCCCTCCGAGAGGCTCAAGAGCAGAGCCCAGTTCGATCCAAGCCCCTGGCCTCCCATACTCAGGCTAGTGTCGGTCAAAGAGCCAGATGCTGGAGTCTACTACTGCAGGGTAGACTACCGATGGGACAGAACCTACATGTATACAGTGGTCTTGAAAGTCATTGGTAAGTATTTAATGCACTATTTTGAAGTAAAACTACTGCCTGCCATGTTTTTTTGCTATGGACATTACCCAAGTTACGTCAGCTGCGGGTCTAGAAATAAACACCAATAGGGATGAAGGATACAGATTTCTCTTTTTATTTGAAACTTGTCCTTTACTTAAAATCGTCTTTATTAGTAATAATCTTTAATATTATCTTTTTTTAGTCAGTTATCTATTTTTATGAAACTACAAATTTATTATTAAAATCATTAAATGATTATAGAATTATTTAATTCCAAAATACGGAATACGTTTGGCATTCCTATTCTTCTGTCATATGTGTATGCATATATATAATCCACTGTTTGCGAAACCAGGTGCGAAGTATGTTTGAAATGGTACTTGTGTTTTCTGCTTACTAGTAAAGAAAAGAGAAGGAATGTTGTCCACCTATTTTGTTGGTAAGAATTTCTGCTTGCCATACACAGCACTGTACGACACTTCTACTCCCATTATGCCCAATAGTCTTTTCTTTGAGCATATACCCGCAAAGGCGCGCCTGTTGCTACTCGTGTGTAATGTCCATTAGAGGAAATAGTCCGAAAACGGGCTACTTACAAGGGAACCACTTTTGGTGTTGCTCGCACCTAGCATTGAGACCTGGTGCCTTTTAAAGCCCTATATTATGAAGTTTAAAAATCGATAAAAATTTTCTGTTAAAATAATATTTCTTGATTATACAGCAGCATAACTTTCTGAAAATGCAATTTTCGAGACCTCTTATCGGACTTTTAACAATGAATTTTTTTTAAAGAAAAGCATTTAAAAATGAAAATTAGTTAATAATAAATATAAAATATTGAAAAAAGTTTGAAAATTCTTCCAAAAACCCACGAATTTGATTTTGAAAAATTGCAACTTTATATTCATATTTTTGGCGGGGAAACAGTTGGCGTTTATTTTCAAAAGTAGAGCTTTCCGGCAACCCCAGCCAAATGTCATAGCTGAATTTGTAATAGCTAGAAATTGCAATGTCCGACCTGTTTCGCCGCAGTAATTTTTCTAAATTGTGTAAAAATATTAATTTACTTTATGGTTACTTTTACCGAAGGACCATTTCATACAGCAACATTTCATTTTAAACATTCGAAACTTTATTTCATTCGATTTCAAAAGAAAATAGTTTGCTTATTTTGTATTTCACTAAAAAATAGTTTTCAATGATCTTCGAAGCTTTTATAGAGTTATATTCATTACTTATATATTTATCGTCTGCATAGAAAAAAAAATATAAAAACCTAATATTTGTTTCCTATGCTATCAATTATAAAAAAATCGCAATCTGATATAATTCTAGTAATATGTTCTGTACATTTTCCAATTTGGATAAAGCGGGCGGAAAAATTGTAGCTCCCTATTTGGCGACTTAACTCACTTTTGGCGTGAAATAAAAAAATAAATATGTAATAATAAAAAGTTAAAAGTATAAAAAAGTATATAAAATATTATTTTAACAGAGAAATTTTTTCGGTTCTCTAACTTTTATGTATGCTACATATGTGTGTATGTAGTGTGTAGTGTGTACTTTTATGTTTTGTATGTGTGCTACAAAACGCACCAGTTCTCGATGCTAGGTGCGAGCAACACCAAAAGTGGTTCCCTTGTTAGTGAAAATGGGTGAAAGTGGTTGTGCGTGGCCATGGAATTGGCACAGAACGTAATAGCAAGAAGTGTGGGAAGACTGGTGAGCAGATGGATTTGGTCCTTGACCCACGTGGGATAATACGAATTGTTTTCATCAGAAAATCTACGCTTGAGGAAACCGAAACTTTTCAAGGTATGTGAAATTTAATCTTTTTCCTTGTTAGACCTTCATTGAAGCGAGTCGCTTCCATCTCATCTCAAAGTAGATGTCCCGAGCTTCATGTAGATCATCTTTTTAAATCGATTTGTTTGTTTTGTAATGGCTGCGGAGCCCCACATCAACTTGAAATACTGGATGGCCTAAAAACGGGTAACCACATAGACCGGAGATGCACAGAACCATCAACTTATCAAGTTGGCGGCTGAAATTCCAAGATTAGACCAAACGCGATTAGCATATTAAAATGCAACTGATCTGCCAAGTCATATATTGGTGGAAACCACCTGATATATGATATGTTAAATCTTTTTGATGAGTGAGTCAGTCAGTGATAAAATTATCGATTATCAGACATTTTCAAATATAATTATCTCGGAAATGAATCATGCGTTATTTATACAATTTTCGATTCTGGGTAATTAGGGTGGCCTTACTAGGCACTACTTATTACACGTACGTAGGTCAAATAGATTTTCAGTAGTAGAGTGTCGAAATTTGGCGAAAATAGCTCGAAATGGGGAAGAACAACTTTGAATAACTCCTGAGAGTTGATAAGTTTAACTTGCGCTATTTTCAGTGTAACTCTCGTATATTATACAAATGCAATAAATATTGATGACAAGTAAGCCGCAATATGCAATAGGAAAATATGAAAAAAAAAAGAAAAAGAAAAATTCGAATTACTCTTTCAGACGATAAATAACGGATTTTCAAGTGGTATAAAATCTTGGCGACGTGTACTTTTAGTCCGGCGATGACATTCCGACGTTATCGCCAGGCTAAAAACCTCGGTTGCCACAACTTTATAACATTTGAAAATACACTTAATAGAATAATTCGGATTATTTTTCAAGTCCATAGGTTTATCATTACAGAGGGGAATTTGCGGCCTGACTGATAAAAAGCCTTAAGAATATTAGTTGGTCGATTTCCGAATTCCTTTCGCTAATGTTAAGTCTAAGGGCGTAGAATGCATTCGTATATTTAAAATATTTCCTCAGAAAATTAATATTTTTAACTTTTTTTTTCTCTATACTCTGCTTAAAAGATTTTTTTCTTAGTTCTCAAAATATTTCTAAAATCTATCCTTAATTTGTTATTTTGCTTATTAAATGCTGACGAACTGTGAAAATATTTTAACACTTCACATAAAATGAAATAGCTATATAATAAGAACAAACGTATCTGTGCGTAATGCTGACGTCATTTTGCGAATGGCAACACTTCATGATCAAATTTAGGTTTTGAAATTTTCGCTACTGCAATTTTTAATCTTTTAACCGTCGTACATTTTTCATTTTTAGAACGTCGTTTAGGGAAAAAAATCTACTTTCAAATGCAATTTGTTTAAAAACTGTATTTTAAGTGACTGATTTTTTATATTTTTCGAAATAATTTTCAAGCATGATTTTTTGTAATTTATCTTATCACGAGCGGGCTTTAATACATAATAATAATAAACATTTTGCACATAAAGCAATAAAAAATGTTCAGCATTTATTTTGGACTAATTTTCCACAATGAAATAAAGACTTCCTCTGTAAATAAATAAAAGACTAATATTAAAAAAATACATTTGTATTCGAACAATTTAAAATTTTAGACAGCCAAACAGGAAAAAATACTTTCAAATGGAATTTGCTTGCAAAGTGCATCTCAGTTTACAGATTGTCTATGGTTTAAAAAAAATATTTCAAGCATGGAATATTTTAAAATTTATTTATATTGCGTGGAGTTCGATTACGAAAGATTAATCCGTTTGCCTTTAAAACAGCATAAAGTGTTTCTTACGGCCAATATTCCACAAAAAAATTCCTCTATGAATAAATAAATAAAATAGTATAAACAAAACACAAATTTAACAGACATGTAATTGAAGTACGCGCTTAAAGCTCTGAAATTCTCAGAAATCAAAAGGATGTCGTAAGTAGTAAAATCTTGGGTTAATAACTCTTAGTAAGCAACTAAATGTATAAATATATCTTTTAATAAATTTTAAAATTTTATTCGATTGTTTAATTCATATTTTTCGTATGAAAAATGTTATTTATGGTAGGAGGGCAATCTAAAAAATATATTGCATGTAAAAAAGTATTAGTTTTCAATTTTAAAAAATGTTTTCATCTATATTCTGTAACCCGGGAAGCCCGGGCACGATTCCCTAGTATATTTAAAAAATATTTTGACAACTGAGATAAAAGGGACATCTTTTAAGAAGAGTACGCAGAAAAAATAAGTTAAAAATATTGATTTCCTGAGGAGATATTTTAAATAGAGGGTGAGTACAAATGACGTACCCGAGTTAAAAATATCATATTTTCGAAACTACTGCACATATTACAATAAGTGATACATGAATTTAAAGAGAAACATACCAAGATTTTTTCAGTTACAGATGTTCGATATGTGACCCTCTTGTTACACGGCATACGTCCAATCTGTAATCCAGTTCGTTCCAAATACCAAACGTTACATCAACCGGTGTGGAATCTCCTCGTTCAAGTAAGTATGTACAGTCGTGGAAAAAAAAAAAAAAAAGTAAACTCCCCCTAGTAATTCCTCAACAAATTATCATGGACGAAAGTTACTTGTACCGAACGATTGAAAATAAAGTCTACTTTTAAATGACCTATATAAAATTTGCTTAGGGGGCCATCTACATATTAAAACGAATCCAAACTTCCTTTTTTTCAATGGTAATACCCAATTTTAACGAGATATTTCAAATCTTCGGTTCAAACTATGCTTAGACACCAAATTTCAAGTCATTTGAAACATAAGTTTTTGAATTATAAACATTCAAAATTTAATGCTTCTAATGTTAAATTACATTTTCATATTTTTATTTATATCTCCTGATTCCTGAAATTATTCTGCCAATGTGCTAATTTTCTGTGTAGCAATAATACTAATACTATACCCAAACATAAATACGTTGAATTTGCAATTTTTATAATTTTATGATATGAATTATGAAATTCATATTAAAAAAATTATGAATTGCAACCTACAGTTTTTTTGATGGATTTAGATTTATTAAGTCGTGCTTTACGGAAATCCAAAATTTCACATTTTTCTTCCAAGTAGTTTTCAAATTATGCTTTAAAAACGGCAAAATGATGGTTTAAGGGGCCGTCTATGATTGAAGTGACTAAATATTTTGAAATTTCTTCTGCTGTCCTGTAATCTAGCAGACTCAATTGACTGCTTAAGGTGCCTTGATCAAGAAGGGGGCTCTCTCGGTCAACAATCGAGTACCGAACTTCAATTTGGATACAGCCCTTAAAATACGCTCCTTTTAAAATAATTGATTTCTCGGAAACTTATCGTGCGAATTGCATAAAAATTTGTTTCTAGGCTAATTGAAGGGTGTAGAGTTCATTTATGCTGTCAGAATTGTATACTGCTATTGAAAAAGACAAAGTTATGGCTCGTTTTAATATGTAGATGGCCCCCTAAGCAAATTTTATATACATCATTTAAAAATAGACTTTATTTCCAATCGTTCGGTACCAGTAACTTTCTTATACGATAATTTGTTAAGGGGTCAGTAGGGGATGTTTACTTTTTCCCCCCACGACTGTAGGGGAGGTAGGGGAGGCCCCTACCTGCAAAGACCAATGAGATGGGGCTCCATCCTGCTGAAACACAAAATCTGCGCTGTCCTCAATCGGGTGATGATGATTTACCCTTAATCACATGGCCACCAAGATCCCCAGACCTGACACCATGTGATTCTTTTTGTAGGGTTACATCAAAGACATTGTTTATGCACCACCAATGCCGAAAATACTGCCAGAACTGAAGGAACGCATTTGTGTAGCATTCAGAACCATTGACAGAGTGATGCTACAAAATGTTTGGAACGAAGTGGATTACAGATTGGACTTATACCATGTAACAAGAGGGTCACATATCGAACATTTGTAACTGAAAAAAACTTGGTATATTTCTCTTTAAATTCATATATCACTTATTGTAATATGCGCAGTAGTTTCGAAAATATGATTTTTTAAAAATCGGCTCCATCATCTGTACTCATCCTGTATAAGAATGCATCGCATACCCATAGACTTAACATTAGCGAAGAGAATTCAGAAGATGACTGCCTAACATCCTTAAGGCTGTTCTTAACTGCAAGTGCAAAACGTTTTGACACATTTACAAATTTATTTTTTAACAGAAAGATATAAAATTGTAAAGTTGAGCATGGAAGCGATTTGAAATCGAGCTGTGTTTTCCATTTTTGATACATAAATTTACCTATTGAGTTATAAGCGATTTTGATCACACGGCACAGCATTTTTCTCCCCTTAGTGACTGGATTTTCTTCTTTCGTTTGGAAGTTCAGTTCAAAAATGCCAACTTTGACAGTATTTTGTGAAAGATCTATTGCGTTTACAACAAAACGGAAAAAACAGTTGAATGACATAGTTTCTGAATAACAACATCTTCTAGTTTCATGCGTTTAAGAACAAAAAGGAATTAAAACTTATGTCAGACAGTTAACCCTGTAGATTGGAGAACAGCCTTAAATGATTATATAAATCTTCTAAAGTAGTTTAAACAATTCGGGAAAAATGCTTTAGAAGATAAAATTTTCATGAATTCATAATTCAGTACATAAAGGGTTAAGAGGTGGGAAATATTCTTTGCTAAGGAAAAGTATGAAAAGTGAGAAAATATGGAGAGAGATTGTTATCAATTTTTGACCATAGTAAATAAAATGTTGTTTCGAGATCGGAAAATGATCGTTAACTTACGTACATTACCTATACGAGGTGGAACCCGCCGAACTTCGAAGAAGGAAAATGTTTAAGAAGGAACTGTTTCATTCATTTATAATAAATCTACAAAATTAGTTACAATAGAAAATGAATCTTAAATTGGCTAGTCTAACTCTCAAATTTTATTTTAACCTAAAATTTACAAAACTAGGGGGCTCGGCCCCCTACGAGCTACGCTCGCCAACCCCCGTGCAGACACCGCAGGCTCTAAATGCACGCTAATTTGATCGGCTTTAAAAAGATTTCGAAAGATTGAATTATAATTTAAAAAACAGTGGCGATCTCCCTATAAACGAATTTCTATTCATTTCTCTTTGATTGGGGAATTTTAACGCCAAATCCGCTGCGGTACTACTTGATTATCCCGTCGACCAATTTCGCCAAATTATATAAATCGCCAAACCACTCGCCAAATTATACAAATTGACATAATTAGGTAGATTTCGTAAGAAATACTACCTATTGCAGTCGTTACCATGGTGCGACTTTTGAAAAATTCCTTCATAACTTTTCATTATAGAACCCCAGGAACCCAAAACCACCCCCACCTAAAAAGTTTATATATGTATATATATATATATATATATATATATATATATATATATATATATATATATATATATATGTATGTATGTATGTACTAAATTTTGTCCGCACGATAAAAGTCGCAATTATGCACGGATTGTCCTCAAACTCGCCAATGACTTTGATATGGCTAATATCTCGGCGGGGATTGAAAATGCGCGAAATCGGTCCAAGAGGATGGAAATGGGGAGGGTTCAAAATTTTGAAGGTACAGATGTCATATTCGCCCCATATTGGCGCGATTTTTTTCTGTCGCCAATATCATATAGGCAACGGGCAACCTTGGGCAACGGGTACTTAACTTGCGCCAAAGGGCTTGATGTGGTAACCCGGATTATGTTGTTTATGCTGTTGATGTTTTCGCCAAATTGGCAACCGAAAAAAATCGCGCCAATATGGGGCGAATATGACATCTGTTCCATTTTGAATACTGTCTTAACATGATTCTGATAAAACCAGCTCTTACACAACAATGGCAGGAAAAAAATAAAAGTTTTTCGTTATAGCAGTTGCCAACAATTAAAAAAAAAACAATAAAATTATCACCACAACAATTACTTTTCTAATGCAAAATTTTCACGTGTAAAATTAAATAGTTTGACAAATTGAAAACAAATTGAATATTACGTCATAAGTTTTCTAGATCAAGATTTCAGCATGAAAACTCAAAATAAAATAAATAGTTTGACGAATTAAAAAAATATGTATATTGCGTCATATTGGAAATATAATGGACCTCAGCAGGTGAATATGTAACGCCATGTGAGTTTGAAGAAACGTATTAAAACAGGATAAAAACCCGACTATGGAAATATTAACATATTTTAACACTTTAAGGTTCTCTGAATTTTTTGTAGCCAATTTTTAAACCTATTCCATATACATGTGTGTGTGTGTATTCGTGTATATTATAATTTTCACAAAAAGTTTAGCTCCCTACAGCTCACTCTTTGTGAAGAAACTGGATTTATCTCTAATCTTGATTTAAGTTTTGTTGGAGAATTTAGTACTTAACTTCGAAATCTACCTCCGCCTGTAGGCCCGAGCCGGCAGGGATTTTTTTTTATTTTAAAAAACGAAAGACCAAATAAATTCGTACAACATTAATAAAAATACAAATAAAACGTCGAAATAAAAATAACTTGATGACGTAGACACATGTAACAACATTTCAAAATGAGCTAATATAAAAGGAATTAAGTAAACAGAGTCTTTGTCTCCTAGTATTTTTTAACAAAGCGAAAAGAAAGTTCTTTTAAATGAGACATTTTAAATTAATCGTTTTTAATCTGACGTAATTTTTACCAAGCTATTCTTTCTCTTTTAAATAATCGCGTGAAAGTACTTTTTTTAGCAATGAAATATTATTTGCGCTTTCCTAACAAAAATAGTTGAAAATATCCTCTCAAAATATTAAATAAATGTCTAGCGCAATTTCTAAATTTAAACTTTTTTGCAATATTATTTTGTGTTCATTTTATATAATAACTATAATGTGACGTAAATATGACGTAATTTCTCCTAAGACTTCTAACGCATGTTAAGGAATTTATTATTTTACAATATCCTTTCTCTTTTAAACTTCACGTGTATACTTTTTATGACGCAATTTTTAATAAGTCCCTGCTTTTTATACATAATTATTTAATTCTAATTTGAAAGTTTTTTTCCTGTTTATAATAGTCACGTGTAAATAAATTTTTAATTTGAAGCAAACATTATTGCTTGCGCTTTTTATACAGTTGGCAACAGTTTAAATTAGTACAATTTTCTGAAATCTGTAAAAAATATCTCTAGAAATGCTGAAAATTTGAATTTAAAATAGAAATAAAACCTGAAAAAATGAGTCAAAATAAAAAAAATTAATGCAATCTGCACTCCGGCAAATTCTAACGCATAAAATGATCTAAAAATGATTACACTGCCATGCATAGTTTTTGCTGCTATAAAACTTTTTTAGTGGAACGATTTTGTCCAACTTTAGCATTAAATATCTCTTAAAATAATTCTTCGATTTAAAAACTGTCTGCATCAGCGTGTTTATCAAACATTTCTGTATAAAACCACTGATTTTCATATTTTTGTATGCATTATGTTTCTCAATATTAACGAAGAAAGACCTCCGGTCACAAAAAATTCAAAACCGGCGGCGGCGGCGGCGGCGGCGGCGGTGACAGCGGTAGTTACTTTTTTTTAGAATAGAGAGATGCTATTTCTATAAAACTCAGTTGTTTATCTGAATTATTAAAATTAAACTTTAACCGCATATGTAATCAGTAAAATATAATTAAAAACAATTATTATGATGAAATTGTCAATTAAGTCTCTTATGATTCGTTTTCAAGAATCAAAACGATAAAATTTATTCTAGTTTGATAGAATTAGATTTTTTTTTCCCTGTAAAATCTTGTTGGTTTTGGGGGCACACAGAGTTAGCAGAATAGCTCGATATAAACATTTATTAACACTAACACGAAGACAAAAATATATACATAGCTTAAGTGCGACTAAGCACTGACATGTTTTTAACAGAACTAAATAATCTCGCTCGCAGAGCGGATTTGTAGAAACGTCACTGTACGCGCATGCGCTAAAAGAAAAGGGTAAGATAAATGGACGTTGTATTACAACAATTCCCCCTTTACAACGTGCATTTTCTTAACAAAACAATGTTCTCCTATTAAGCAAATTACAGAGAAATAATATTAATATAAAAATTACAAATACAAATTATATACTTATATAAAAAAGGATACAGAATAATGCTGAAAATTATTTTAAACATTTTGTCCTATCATTTCACAACATTTTTTATGTTTATAAGCGTTTAAAGCTTTGGTTAAAATGTCTGCAGGCATATTTTCTGTCTCTAGGTATTTAACCTCTATTTCGCCATTGTCGTAAATTTCACGCACAAAATGATGTCGAATATCGATGTGTTTTGTGCGCGAATGGTAAACCGGATTTCGTACTAATTTTTGAGCAGACTGGTTATCACAAAATATTATAGTAGGCTCAGTCACTGTTTCAGGAGAAAGTTCACTTAAAAACCGCCTGAGATGCAAAATCTCTTTGGCGGCTTCTGACAATGCCATGTACTCCGCCTCTGTTGTGGATAAGGCGACAGTTCGTTGTTTTCTCGATTCCCACGATATGGCTCCACTGGCGTATTTAAAAATGTAGCCAGTGTATGATTTTCTGTCATTCACATCCGACGCCCAATCGGCATCGACAAATGCAATCAAGGATTCAGAATCACGCTTAAAGATCAGTCCTTGATCTTGGGTTCCTTTTAGGTATCGCAAAATTCTTTTTGCAGCTATCCAATGAGGTTTACCTGGATTGTTGTTAAATTGACTTAGGAAATTCACAGCGTGAGTTATATCAGGTCTAGTAGCAACTGATAAATACATAAGGGATCCTATTAATTGACGGTAGGGAATATTATTCATTTCAGACTTTTCTTCTTCAGTTTTGGGACACATATCTTTAGTAAGCTTCACGTTATTATCAAAAGGTGTTGAAAGAAAAGGGTAAGATAAATGGACGTTGTATTACAACAAATCTGAACCCGATATCATTTTCACCTTCTCATATCCGTATTCACCATGTTTAAAAAAATGGTATTTTAATTTGATCATTTTAAATTCATTATCAGAAATCATTTTTTCAAAATTCGGAAAATATTATTAAACGCGGATAATTAAAATTGCATTCTTTAATCTTTCTGATAGGAAATAAACAATTATGAAGGAAAGTCACACAATTATTTAAAATACGTTTTCGTAAAGAGAAAGTGTTGTATCGTTTGTAAAATATTTTTGCTATAAACTAAGAAACATTTAATTGATGAATAGAAACAAAATAAAACCAAAATTCACCGGATTTTTTATGACAGATGGTATTTTTGATATAGCATGTATTTTAAATTAAAATTTTTATGAGGAAATGGCAACAAAAAAATGCAATAATCTACTATTTTCTCTTTACTTTTAATAGAAATGGAGTACTTCTGTTGCCACAGTTACAAAATTGGCACTAAAAACTCCAAAAAAATTAATATCTCATAAATAAATTGTGATAAAGCTTTCAAACAAATTGCATTTAAAAGTACATTTTTTTCCTTATACGACGGTATAAAAACTGAAAATGTGCGATGTGTAGAAGTTTAAAAATTTTCAGTAGCGAAAATTGCAAAACGAAAATTCATTTCAAATTTGAAAGTGTTGCCATTCGCAGAATGACGTATGCGTTACACACAGATACGTTTGTCCTTTATAATATAGATAGATACTATTCGTCAGCTTTAAATATCTGGTCGCTAATTGTGACCTGGCGACAAGATAATTCGCGTCCTGGCTTATGTATTTTCCAATCAATACATTCCAGGAACAAAACATCTTAAATGCTCAGCAAATAAAGTATCAGATTATACCAAAAACTATACGACTTACGACCACACTCTATTTTTCACTTATTGTTTCACGAGTAAAATCTATAAAGCCTTGTAAACTCTTACAGAAAAGAGTACTTTTCTTGTCATAATATTAGATAATTGAAAAGAGGCTCCTGTTTAAAGAAAAAGGTTTTAAAACAACAATGGCCAATTTGTTTTCTTTTAAAAACGTTTATAATCCTTTGCCCCTTTTTTGAGAGAAGCCCGTCTTCTCAATTTTGCTTTCTGTTCCTCCGTCCTTCGATAATCCCTTTTAATCTGAGCTCCTTATTAATTTTTTTCTGCTTGAGTATTCTTTCAAGTTTTAAAAGAGGGCGCAATCAACAAGTTTTTTTACAGGTGCTTGTGTGGTTTTGTTCGCCTAGTTTCTTAAAGTTTAGTTTTTTTTTTTTTTTTTTTTAATTTTTGAAGAGTATAGAGTTGTTTTAAAGATAAAATGACATCCGGTAATTTCAAAGTCAAGATTACGAAAGGTGAAAAAAAAAAATTAAGTACAGACAACAACGTAGTATATCAAATAACTAGGGGAAAAAAAGAAGATAAAACTTGAAATTTTTTTCACATTTTTGTTTTAAATATTATGGGATAGTTAAAGTTACATAGTATTTACACAATGAAGACAAAGAAAAAAAATTAGCTATTTTGTTTACAAATACAGTAAAACCTCCCTAAAGTGACCACGTTCCGTTCCAATAAAAACTGGTCACTCCGAGAAGTGATCTCTTAATGGAGGTCATGTTTAAATCTAGATTTTAACTGTTGAAAATAGGTAGCAATTAATGTTACTGAAATTTATTTTTCACATTAGGAAAAACTATGAAAATTTAAGTATCAAGCAAAAATTAATTACATAAATTAATTAGGGCAGAGTTTAAAAAATGAATACATTGACGTTTGCTTTGATTTTACGGTTTTTTTCTTTTATAACTTTCAAAGTTCAGGAAACAAATGCAATTTCTTTTTTAGACGGGAACAAATTATGACGATTTCATTAATTTATCTATTTCTTTGACAGTTTCCTGACAGAATAGGGCAGGGGAGTTTATTGACCGTCATCCTTACTTTGTCATCAGAGTTAAATTCATTGCCTAAAAAAGCACAAAGGGGTTTAAACACTTAAAAGCTACCGGAATAAATAATAATTCTAAACTTAGTCTAGAAGTTTGATGAATAATGCGCTCTCCGGAATTATTAATCTAATAAAAGCTTCTTAAAGGGACCAGGAAATACGGAATTTGTTTCATTTTCTTCAAAGAAATGGGTCACTCATGGAGGGAGTTTCACTGGGATGGTCTCTGAATAGAGGTAAAATTAGTATTGAGCCTATGGGAATAAATTTCGTTCCATGAAAAAATGGTCTTTCAGGGAGGTGGTCGCTCAGGGAGGTTTCACTGTAAATACATTCTCATAAAAAGAGATTGAATCAGTGGCGTATTCAAGGGGCTTTAGCTCCCTCCGAAATTTGTAGAAAATATAAAACGAAAGTTTTGCAAAATGTAATGAAACCTGCTAAGATAAAATTCAAAAGTCAGCAAAAAAATATTTCGTTTTAGACAGGTTTTCATCTCAGAAAGTGTGGTATTTCGCAGAGACTACGAAATAGTTATTTCAGTCAAGCTACCGTTATACACAGGCTCTTTTTACACGCGCTTTATTATGTAAAACGTGACATGTGGTGATTAAAAGTGCATTATTAATTTTATTTAGTTTATAAAACATTAATAAAAGGCTTACTCTTGCTATTTATCAGTTGAAAATCTGCGATTTAAGGTAATGCACAGATTGAGACATCGCTGTAGGAACTGTAAAGCCTTGAACCTTTTTTAAAAATTTATTTATGTAAATGCTTGTTACGTTATAGTCTCGTTATTCAGCTTATTACAGCACTGTGACGTGTTATTTCATTTCAATAGGATTACAATATATGGACAAAAAAGTTTTTCTATAGTTGTGTAACGTTTTGACTAGAAATAAGCTTTATTTACATTTAAAATACACCATAAATCTAATTGAACGATTCTGAATCTCGAATACGCAAAAGCTGCCTATCAACCACAATTTATGATTAAAAAGAATTCAGAAAATACTGTGAAATTTGGCAGTTTGAGTTGATATTTGAGCCGTGGCAGTCTAGGAAAAGTTATCATCGGGGAGCTGATATTCCAAATGTGTATCCCATTTATGAGAAGACGGAGAACGCTATTCAATATTCAAGTTTTACAAATGTCATGCATGTATGCTTTAAAATGAGTCTTAGAAAGTGTTAAAGGAGGTAGGGAGGGGATAGAGTGAGAACTCTGTAAATAGTTTTAAATTTGATGTTTATTTCTGTTTTATTTACTATTTATTGAGATAATTTTAATAGATAATTCTCGCTATTCCGTTTTAAAAAATGTGGTATAACCATGGAATTATACTTCTAACGACGAAAACCTGCCTAAAACGAACATTTTCACACTCCTATCTATTTCATCTTAGCAGGTTTAATTGTATAATAGATGCGCTACATGAAATGATAAAAACTTGTTTAAAGCGGAATTTTCTCCGATTCTTGTGATTTCCTCTTAGAAACTTTTATTATATCTCAGCCCCCTCTGAAGCGATTGTCTAGATACGCCGCTGGGTAAAATATTATGGTAACTAAATGCCTATTAGTAACAAAATACAAACTATTCATACAAGATGTGTTATAAAGGGTTACATAACATTAAAATTCAATAATTAATTAACTTTGAGAAATATAAAGATGATGTAATTGACATCAGGTACTAGCTCATAAAATGAATGCAAAGTAATTAAAAAATGATTTACACTTTTGTTGGCAGATGGCGCTGTTCTGTCATCAATTTCAAAATGCAGATTTTTGTTTTAAATATCGCAGGATAGTTAAAGTGACATCGTGACTTTGACACGTATGAAAAACACAGTGAAAACATGTGAAAAAATGAACTTAATGTGTGATGTAAACAACGTTGTAAACGATGTTAACGTTTGTAAACAAAATGTTTACAAACGAATACATTCTCAGAAAAAAAGGAGAGTATTACGATAACTAAGTACAACAAAGAAACAAAAGTACAAGAAACATAATGAGAGTTATTTATACAAGATGTGTTATAAAGTATTACGCAGAATTAAAACTCAACAATTAATTGATTTTTAATTAATACAAAGATAATGTAATTAAATTATCAGGTAGTTCATAAAGTGAATATAAAGTAATTAAAAATAGTTCAAGATTTGCCAATAGATGGCGCAGCGTTGTCAAAAATTTCAAAATTGAAATTTTTGTTTTAAATATTATTGGTTAAAGTTACATTGCATTTACACAGTGAAGACAAAGAAAAAAATTTAACTGTTTTGTTTATAAATAAATACATTCTCAGAAAAAGAGGTAAAATATTACGGTAATTAAATGTATATTAGTAACAAAATACAAACTATTCATACAAGATGTGTTATAAAGTGTTACATAACATTAAAATTGAATAATTAATTATTTATAACAAATATAAAGATGATGATAATTTACATATTTATCGGGTAGCTCATAAAGTGAAATACAGAATAATTAAAAAATAGTATACACTTTTCTCAATAGATGGCGCGTTGCTCTCAAAATCAAAGAATGAAAATATTTCGTTTGCATTTTCATATGTTTAAATGATTTTTTTTTTCATTTGACTGCTAAAACGGCCGTTTTTAGCTCACAGGCTATCAAAGCCTGAGAGCTAATGTGCCCGCCGGTTCTGTATGTATATACCGGGTGTCCCAAAAAGGACTGACTGATTTTAAAATTCAATAAGTTGTAAACGGTGACAGATATTTAAAAAATTCTTGCAGGAGGGTTATGCATAAGGTCAAAAGTTTTTTTACAGTGATTTTCAATTTTAGTTCGAATTACAAACAATAGATGGCGCTGCGATCGATAGACACTAATTTCAGGCTCGATTTTTCGTACTTCGTGGCCCGGATAATACATTTCCATCTCCTTTTTCTGCATAGAACAAGATAAAGGACCAAAAATCGAGCCTGTATTTAGCGACTATTTCTTACAGCGCCATCTATTGTTTGTAATTCGAACTAAAATTGAAAATCACTGTAAAAAATTTTTTGACCTTATGCATAACCCTCCTGCAAGAATTTTTTAAATATCTGTCACCGTTTACAAGTTATTGAATTTTAAAATCAGTCAGTCCTTTTTGGGACACCCGGTATGTATGTACGTACAGTCGTGGGGAAAAAAAGTAAACACCCACTACTAACGCCTCAACAAATTATCGTAGAAGGAAGTTACTGGTACTGAGCGATTGGAAATAAAGTCTACTTTTAAATGATGTATATAAAGTTTGCTTAGGGAGCCATCTACATATTAAAACGAACCATAACTTCGTTTTTTTTTTTTTTTTTTTTTTTTTTTTTAATAGTAGTACACAATTCTGACAGCATAAATGAACTCTACACCCTTCAATTAGTCTAAAAACAAATTTTTATACAATTCGTACCATAAGTTTCTGAGAAATTAATTATTTTAAAACGAGCGTATTTTAAGGGCTGTATCCAAATTGAAGTTCGGTACTCGATTCGAAGTTCGGTAACTCCAGAGAGCTCCCTTCTTGATCAAGGCACCTTAAGCAGTCAATTGAGTCTGTTAGATTACAGGGTAGCATAAGAAATTTCAAAAATATTTAGTTACTTCTATCATAGACGGCTCCTTAAACCACCATTTTGCCGTTTTTTAAGCATAATTTGAAAACTACTTGGAAGAAAAATGTGAAATTTTGGATTTCGATAAAGCAGGACTTAATAAATCTGAATCCATAAAAAAAAATTGTAGGTTGCAATTCATAATTATTTTCAATATTAATTTCATAATTCATATCAGAAAATTATAAAAATTGCAAATTCAACGTATTTATGTTTGGGTATATTAGTATATATGCGACACAAAAATTAGAACATTAGGATCATAATTTCAGAAGTTATAAATAAAAATATGAAAATGTACAATTTTAATTAATTTTTCATCTACTTTTCAGCAGATTACTACAGCAGATTACTTTTCAGCAGTACTTTTCAGTAGTTTAACATTAGAAGCACTAAATTTTGAATGCTTATAATTCAAAAACTTATCATTCAAATGACTTGAAATTTAGTGTCTAGGCATAGTTTGAACCAAAAATTTGAAATATCTCGTTAAAATTGGGTATTGCCATTGAAAAAAAAATGAAGTTTGGATTCGTTTTAATATGTAGATGGCCCCCTAAGCAAATTTTATGTACCTCATTTAAAAGTAGAACTTATTTTCAGTCGTTCGGTATCAGTAACTTTTGTCTGCGATAATTTGTTGTGGAGTTAGTAGAGGCTGTTTACTTTTTTTTTCCACGGCTGTACGTATGTACGTAACCCGATAACTCTTGATAGAAACATCCAATTTGCTTCAAATTTTTGTTCTAGGTTCATTCTGATAAGGCAATTTCCTGATTAAATTTGGAGGTTCATTAGTTAAGTATATAGGGGGAACGGGGGGATACCCCCCCACCTTAATTTAAATAAATGGGTTTTTCATGTAGAATTATTCGATTTGCTCCAGATTTGGTATGCCGGCTTATTATGTTAAGAAGCTGCCTTGATTAGATTTGGAAGTTCATTAGTTAAGTACAAAGAGGGGAAAGGGGGAGCTAGACCCTCCCCTCTTAATTTAGATAAATGGGTTTTTCATGTAGAGTTGCTCGATTTGCTCCAAATTTAGTATACCGGTTTATTATGTTAAGAAGCTGCCTTGATTAGATTTGGAAGTCTTTGGTTAAATAAAAAAAAGGGGGGGGGGTTCTAGGTCCCCCTTAATTTAGGTAAATGGATTTTTCATGCAGAATTATTCGATTTGCTCCAAATTTGATATACCGGTTTATTCCGTTATGGTGCTTCCTTCATTAGATTTGGAGATTCATTTGTAAAGTATAAAAGGGGGAAAGGGCGGCAAGTCTTTTCCCTTAATTTAGATAAATGGATTTTCATGCAAAATTAAACAATTTACTTTAATTTTTTTTCTATGTTCATTCTGACAAGGAGCTTTCCCTATTAGATTTGGAGGCTCATTAGTTAAGTATAAAGGGGGAAAGGGGTTAGCCACCCCCCTTAATTTAGCGATATGGTTTTTTTCGTACAGAATTATCTGATTTGCTTCAAATTTAATATACCTGTTTATTATGTGAAGGAGCTTCCCTGATTGGATTTGGGGGTTCATTGGTTAAGTATAAAGGGGGAATAGGGGGTGTAATCCCCTTCATTTATTTTTTGAGGGGCATTATTCTATGAAATAAAAGTATAATATACAATTAGTGTGAATAGCCTGTGAGCTCAATGCCGTCAGTTTAACTGGGCACATTTCTTTTTATTTGCTTTTTTGGTTTTATTTGCAAGGTTTTTTTTTTTTTTTTTAATGAGGATATTTTCATTTTTGAAACGGTTCCAAAAATGCAAGTATTCTCATTAAAAAAAAAAAAAAAAAAAAAAAAAAACCTGTGAACGAAATTGAAAAAGTAAAAAGCGACCTTTGTAGAAATCGACCTCAGTTGTTCAATCTTAAAAAAAAAAATCACTTAAAAATATTGAAATGCAAACAAGGTATATAAAAAGAAAATTCTCCCATGGAATAGCATTAGCAAGCGGATGTTTTCAGTGAGTGAAGTAGCCTTTTAACCCCTTCAAGGGCGGTGGTTCATTTTTGGACCACCTAATTTTAATCCCTAAATGGGACATTGACACCAGAATTTGGTTTGAAAATTTTCGTTTTATTAATTACGTTCGTGGTGTCGTTATAGGCATTTTTGTATGAAGTTGGCTTTCAAATGCGCGTGAAATGTTGCTCTTTCATGTACACGTGTCTCGAAAAATCGTGTTTTTTTAGCCCCCCGTACGCTATTTCTTTCTCCCAGCTATTGAAGTTCCATCTCCAAAAAATAACGTTCCGTTTTATAAGCCAGCCGTAAAACAAAGCAGATGTATCCTTGTACGGTTAAATACTCTACTGCAATTTTTTAAACTTTTAAGTATCGCACATTTTAAATTTTTATACAGTCGTATTGGGAAAAAAAAGTACTTTTAAACGCGATTTGTTTGAAAACTGCATCCCAATTTACTTTTGAAATATTATTTTTTTTGTCGTTTTTAGCGACATTTGTTTAATGTTGGCAACACAAATACTCCATTTCTGTAGAAAGCAATGGAAAAATCATACAAAATCGTTGGAAAATAGCACTTATATCTTTTTGTTGCCATTTTTCCATAACAGCTTTAAAAAATGTAATTAAAATAAGTGCTATTTTGAAAAAAATTAAATGAATTATTTCTGATAAAACATGGAACTATTATAAACCAAATTTAATTTTAAGTATGTATATTTAAATTACAAAAAAAATGAAGGCATATGAATCATTAGTTAGCCGCTTTCTTTTTGTCGAGTTTCTTGAATGACGGGATCTCTGTTTTTGGATACGAGAATTATTCAACGATAGTAACGTCATATGCGTACTTTACTGTAGATGTTGTTTACGATTACATCGTAAATGAAGAATTCTTCAGTGGATGCGGATGGCGTCATTTTATATAAAATCAAGGCTAACGAAAAAGACAGGCTACCGCGGTGTATCACAAGTGTCTTTTTTTACAGACTGCTAGAGTGACGTGATGCTCTTTTCGTACACCTCCATTGGTGCATTCGAGCATCATGTGATTCCAGTGGTCTGTAAAAGAAGATACGTGAATGAACCGCGGTAGCCTGTCTTTTTCGTTAGCCTTGATATAAAATAAAAGGCTGTGTTTTAAGTCTTAAAACTGACATATTTTTTTGTACTATCTATATTTATATACATATATATTTTTTTTCATCGGGGGGCGACACTAAATTCTGAAAAAGCAGAATTCCTATTTTCTAGTTTTTTTTTTTTTTTTTCAAAATTTGAAAGTAGTATTCTCTTAAGTAGTCCCTCTTAATTATTTTAAATTGCTTGGGATGATTGAACTTTATTACTTAAAATATATATATTATATATATATATATATATATATATATATATATGACAGATGAAAAGTTTAGTCAATTAAGTTTCAAAACCGATGGTGATGAATTTTATTTTTGCAGTTCCACCTCAAAAGTTGGCAATTCTAAATGACCACGACGAAGAGATCGTCGGCACCGCAGGACCCTACTTAGAGGGGCAGAGCGTTACGCTCACTTGTGAAGCCATCGGAGGTAAGTATTTTTTTTTTCTTTTTCATTTGGCAACATATCTCACTCTCTGAACCTCACATTGCTCCAAGCTTAAACAAAAACAAAACAAAAACAAAAAAAACATCAAGGCCTCTATAGTGGAAAAGTACCTTTTATTATTTCGCATTCAGTATGTAAAGCTGGATTTTAGCAGAATGTGAAATCCAGTTTAATTAAAACACGATTTTATTTATTACTCCAGGGGAAATTGGGGTCAGGGCCACTTCAGGGGCAAACTGTAACAACAGCAACAACAACATAATAATAATAATAATAATAATAACCATGCTAATTATGAAGTCTGACTAATATTCCACATGTGTAATTTTTTTGGAATGTAAAATGTATGTTCCTGTAGAAGTATACACAACTGTTTTCCCAGAACACAAAGAAAAACGTCGTCCGTCAAAGTGAGAATGTTATAGTTAAAAATGTCCTGTGTAAAAAAATTGTAGGAATATTGAAATATAGCTATGAATTTAAATTTAGAAAAAGTTGTTTTTAAGAGGAAATGCTAACGTTTTGCAACATACGAAGCATAATGTTAATAATCTGCATGATCCTAATTACAGGACTGCCACAGGCGACTATTTTTATATTTTATTCCAACCACTATTTCAAAAAAATTAATTTTGTAGTATATTTCTCTTGCAGATATGCTGTCAAAGTATATGTAAAAATTTTTTGTTTTAAAAAAATGTTGCGAGATAGAATTAAAAAATAATCGCCTTTGGCAGCCCTGTAATTACCACAGAAATAGCATTTTCGGGTTTTCTAGGATCATAGAGCTTTTGGGTTAAGTGTTGACCAGGATCGCAAATTTAATTTCAAATTTAAGTCATTTTTGTGGTTTAGAATGCATTTTTTAATCTTTCAGTTTTGAGATCTTGTGAAATACCCCTGGTTTGGTTTACATTACTGCACATTTTGTGTTAGCAAAACCGTTTAATTAACTAGTTTATTTTGAATTTATTCCAAATTTTAGCCTTGACTGTATGTTTCAGACCTAATTAGGTCTAAACACTTTCAATGTAAATGAAATTTTCCTCCTTCACAACCTATGACCTTTGACTGATCCTTTTCCCCCGTTGTTTGCATTTCATGTTACTTTGAAAAAAAAAATGATTTTTTAAAACTTTAAAAATTAGTTTTTTAGTAATACAACAAGACTATTAATTTCCAATAGAAAATTTTGCATTTGATTTTGTTTTGTAGGCAGAGTGAATATGAATATTGAAAATCCCTTAAAAAACGTTTTTTTTCCCAGCGTACTTATCTTTCCAATAGAGAAAAGTTGTAGTTGTAAAACCAAATATATTTTGCTGTAAAACCCATACCGAGATCTTTTAATCCAATTTACTCATGACTGTATATCTTGTAAGCAGGGGCGTAGCTACAAAATTTTTTCCGGGGGGGGGCGGGGGGGGCGGAGAGAGTTCAAAAATTTCCCAACGGTAAACAAATTGCTCTATTTTCCAACTAAAATGTGTGTTTAATGATAATGATACTTATACGCAAAAAAAAAAAAAAAAAAAAAAAAAAAAAAAAAAAAAAAATCCAAAGAAAAATGCTGAAATTAAAAACATAAAAATTATAATTATTGGTTCATGTAATGAAAGTTTTTGTCTTAAATTGTGTATGAGTCATAATCGTACTTCATATGAAAATAGCTTCATATTTTTAGATTTTTGAGAAAGGAACAAAGTTTTGGAGGAAATGCATTAGAGACACTGTTGATGAACAACAGTAGAGAAATTCAGGTCTGGTAGATGTATGATATTTTCGTATCACAGAGAAACATAATGAGAAATTGAGTCTATCTGCTTTTTGTATTTCTTTTGAAAGTTCAACTATTTTACTATTACAGAACTCCGAAAGGTAGTCAGCAAAACAATAAAAAAAAAACATTTTTTGTTAAAAAAAAAAAAGGAAAAAGTGTTTCAAAAATTTATAATTCCCAACTCTAAGTTCAAATTTCCAAAGTTCACATATATTGGGGGGTGGGAGGCTCCCCCCCCCCCCCCATCGCGACGCCTCTGCTTGTAATGCATGTGAGAAAATACCACTGATCCCTATGAAAAAGACACTTGTACCAGGTAACATAGTACAGTAGACCCCCTCAAATGTGCACAGCTTGGGACCAGAGGTTGTGAGGATTTTAGGATTTTGTGGATTTCTGGTCATTGCTTTGTTTACATTTTTTAAACAGTATTTTGAATGCAATAATGCGATCGAAATTATACGGAATGCTTTCAATATAGTAAAATATTAAATTAATTAATTAAAGTAATAAAAGATTACTTTTAAAATGATTAAATTTTTAAAAGTAAAGGTAAAGTAAATAATGATGTATAATTAAATATGCATAATAAAGATTAGAATTTTTTTTTGTTGAATTATTCAATGAAGCTTTCTTCTTAAAGATACCCTATTAATTCAGATCAATTTAATAAAATAAGGAAGTTTTATTTCAGGTTTAGCCAGTCTTAACAACAAAAAAAGTGTGATTAATACATAAATATATTTTGTAAAAAGATTGTGATTACCAGGGATCTCAGCAATATCTTGATTTTTTTCAGAAATAAATTTATACTTCCTTCATGAAAAATCATGAGTTTAGTCATATTATCGAGAATTACATATTAAAATACATACAGAATGATATAAAACTAAAAAATTCTCTAATTTTGTCCTTGCATCTGAACTGGAAGTTTCTTTGTTTACATCTCCATTTTTTTGTAAAGCGTACGACAAAATGTAATTTGTGTAGCCTAGTAGAGGATTCGCATCGCTCATCCTAATTACGAACGCACCTAATAAAAATAAAAGTAAAAACAGTTTTTTAAAAAACACTGTTTTACAAGCATTCTTGGTCATTCTTGTAAATCACTTTTTTGGCTGCAATTCATGTTTTTCAACAAAGAATCCTTTACAATAGATTTGTTTAGCGTGAGCACTAAACTTGATTATGAAAAATACTTCATGAAAAATTCATATGAAAGAAAAGAAAAAAGAAGACATTATTTAAACTATCTTTTTAGGATTTCTACATGGATTTCTCAATGTATAATCGTAAGTTAATTAATTAGGATGAGCGAAGCGAATCCTCTACTAGGCTACACAAATTACATTTTGTCGTACACTTTACGAAAAAACTATTCAGTATTTTGACTTGAAATTAAACATAAAAATAAAAAATCCCTGGCAGCCCGGCCTACAGGCGGAGGTAGATTTCGAAGTTAAGTATATTAATTGCACCAACAAAAACTAAATCATGAGTAGATATAAATCCACTTTAACAGTTTTATCTGACCGCTTTTGACGAGTTTTTATTTCATTTTTATATAATAGCTGGTTTTATCAGAATCATGTTAAGGCGGTATTCAAAAAAATACTTTTCCATGCTCCACAACTCGAAATTTTCTGGCACATTTTCAGATTAATTTTTAATAGAAAAAATACGAAACTTGCTGACGTGATTTTTGAAAAGATTTATAAGCGACATGTGTTTTTATTTTTCTTTCAATTAATTGAAACTTGGTTAATAAACAATTATTTTCTCAGTAGGGCAATATTTTTCGTTTCTAACACAATCGCTTAAGGGAAATTCTGTTCAAAATGCCCCACTTTGACATCATTTTTTGAAATATATTCTGCCTCTATCAAAAAATCGATCATTACTGTACATTATATAGTTTCTGAAGAAGAGAATCTATCAATTGGACGCGGTTGAGAGCAAAAATTAATTTAAAAATGAGTAAGAAAATAAGCAGTTTGGATTTGAATACATTCTTAAGATGATTTTTTTTCTTCAACTGCTATGTATTTTTAATTTGTTTTTGCTGTAAGAATTGGTCCTATCAAAAACTTGTCTGTATAAATGTTGAAGACAATATTAAGAAGATATATGATGAATTCATGGGGATTTTATATCTTGTGAATTGACGGAGTTATGGAAATTTTTCTTCTTCACCCCCCCCCCCCCTTTTTGTTTCCGTTTTTAATATTTTTTGCGGTACGAATTGGTCCTATCAAAAACTTGTAAATATAAAAGTTGTAGATAATATTAAGGCGATATATAATAAAATTAATTGGATTTGATATCTTGAGAATTGACGAAGTTATGAATTTTTTTTTCTCCCAAAAATCCTATTTTTTGCGCCCCTTGAGCCCATTTTTAATTTGATCAAAAATCTGTAATACATAAATTTTTGGTCCTATTTTTATAAGTAATAAAATCTTTAAACTGATTTGATATGTACAAAAATTAAGAAGTTAAGGGTTTTTTTCTGTTTTCACAACCCCCCCCCCCCTATTTCCATCCCCTTGGTCCGATTTTGCCCATTAACGAATTTGACCGAGATTTTATACTCCTTGATTTTATGTGTCAGTTTGGAAGAGATTTGTGCAGAATTGTGGAATTTATCTTGTCCAGAAGAAAGTGTTATATATATATATATAGAGAGAGAGATAGATAGATAGATAATGTTTTTTACTGAGGGTGGTTTTGGGGTTCTAGGGGACATGATCGGTGTAGATCTGCAATTTTTTTTCAGAAATTCCAACATAGGAATGACGGCAATAGGTAGTATTTCATATGAAATTTACCTAATTATGATCTGTAGATTTCCACAATATTATTTTTTTTAAAGAACAACCTTAAAAAATGTATTATTTTAATTAATTTATTTTACATTTTTTATCCATTACGAACGCATTTTTGCAATTAAAAAATGAAACACGTGTATTTTCAGAAGAAACAATAAATCATGGAGTTACGATTTCTTTTATGAAATTTTTAAAATACTCCTTTTTATGAAAATTATAGCATATTTTTAATGAATTAAAATTTGTGAAAATTCAATTATTTAAATTCAATAATAAAATTATTTTTCAGTGTTATAAGAATTCAAATACGCAATTTATTATAATTATGTGAAATCATTTACGCAGACGATACTTACGCATTTTAAGTGAATTATATTATGATTTTTTTTTTCTTTTGTAAAGTGGCAACAAAAGAACTGTAAACAAATAAAATTAATTGTTAAATTCGTTGTATAAATATTGTGTAACATTTTGCTTCGAAAATATTTTTATTTATACCAGTCTTATATTATAAATAAAAAAATTTCGAGGAAATTCTTAATTATTTGGCTGAATTTACATTTCTAAAATTTAAATGCGCCAAAACAAATAAAGTCTTTGCTTAATAAAGATGCAAGAATAATAATATAAAAAAATATTGCTACTTTCAAATATTTATCTTCAGTGGCGCAGCCAGAATTCGGTTCTAGGGGGGGTTTTGAGTTTTTTGAAAAAGGTGTTCGCCGGTTATTTGAATCATCGGTTAATATAATCTGTCTTTTTAATGAATCAAATCATAATGCTTTTTAACCCGTAGTTACATTGGTTGTGTTTCATTTAAACAGCATTTACAGTATTAGAGTTAGAAAACATAAAAAGCACCAATGAAATAACCCCAAACTAGGCTAGATTTATAAAAAGTGCTTAAAGATGATGAGGCAAACTTTAAGAGTTGTAAGTGTACTGTGCAGCAAACAATTTTTGCATGGAAAATAACAGAATTCCAATCCGCTTGTTCAACCAAAAATACACAGGATTTCATTTCAAGACAATCTCGAATTCTTGCTTGTAACTTTAATAATAATGAAGCCATTTTAACAAAATTTTCAATATACTTACCGTGCTTTTGTCAAATGTAACAACATCACGAAAATTGGTGGAATTTATCATCATTTACGTCAAATTAGTGCTCAGTTAGGTAATCCATATTTTGGAATGTAGTTGATATTAAACATGGTATTTTATTGTTTTTTTTTTTACTGTGCACTTCCAGTACTTTACATGACATTGAGTTTGCCATTAAGTAACGTAAATCTGTTGAAAATTTCGTTAAAACATCTTTATTATTGTCAAAGTTCTCTAAAAATATCCGGGTTCAAACTGAAGTCGTACCTATACTAATATTAATAAAGAAGTAACCTTTTTTTGCAGGGGTTACTTTTGGAACTACCAAACGGATTTAAAAAGATAATCGGTCGTGTGCGACCTTAACTCGCATACAAAGGGTTCCATACAAAATATCAGAACTGTTCAAAGATAATATTTACTTGCGTACATATAACAATACCACATGCCATAATTTAATTCTACTGGAATGAAAACCAATGAATATTTCTCCCTTTAAAACACAGAATTTGTACAAAGTTTAAACTTGGTAGAGAACCAACCACGCTTCGGAAAGTAGTTGCAGAGATTCTCACGAAAAGTCACTTGTAAATCATATTTCATGTAATAGTGGACAATTTTAAAGGAATAAAAAAAGTACGCTTAATAACGTTAAACTTTTCTATTCATTTTTAAAAATAAAAGCATATTCAGACATATTTATTGAAATGATTTCTAATCGAAAAGTCTTTTTCCTTATAAATGAATTATAAGCAATTTTTGTCTCAAAATTACTGACATTTAATGTCTTGAAATTATTATATGAATTATCTTTTTAATATTTGCCTTCAATAATTGAATTCAGTTGGAATAAAAAGGGCTTATCACTATGTTTCACCTTACCTAAAACAAAGATCTTATACAAAGTTTAAACTTGACACTGTGCCAAGCACGCTTCGAAAGGAGGTCACAAAGTAGCAACACTGTTTTGATCCGTACCGTTGTTTTCTACATGGGTTTTTAATTAATCTCTCGGCAAATTACAGACACATTTTTTCAAAAATCATTACCGACAATCCTGGGAAGATTCTACGTCGCTTAGGTACACCCAGTGCCCTCAACTCCCCTGCTGACCGCCAGAAAAATAAGACGCACGAATGATCTTATAATAATTTCGATTTTACTTTTTAAGCGTAGAGTGGAACCTTAATAATAATGGCAAAATGATGGTGACTATCTCCGTTTCAACATAAGCTATATTTTACATCGGTAAAACAACGGATAGAAACATGGAATTTGGCATGGTTGTTAATTTAGAGACTTAAATGCATGCCCTGAGCAGTTTTTAAAAAATTCGAAATTTTAAAGGGTGCAAGAGCAAAAAAAAAGCTTTCTAAAATTGCGATTTGTGTGATACATTCTGTATAGAAGGTTAGAATCTGGCATGGTGATAACTTTTGGGATGTATAAATGCTCAAGAACGGTTCCTTAAAAAAAAAAAAAATCAATTTTAAAAGGATGAAATGAGCGGAAAACGGTCTGAAAACGATCTAAGGCTAATGTCAGACGGATCTCTTTTTGCACGCTTTTTACCCGAATGAAAAGAAGGGTTTTGTGTTTCACGCGTATCTGTGTATGTGGATTTCTTTATACCCTCGAAACATCCCAACGGCTGGATGGATTTTAATGAATGAGGTCTCTATCAATTCGTCTTAACGGCCCAATGGTTATAGGCTAGGTTTTGTTTTTATAAATTCAAAATGGCGGCCGTAAAATACAAAATGGTGGTAGGCACGAAAGAAATTTTTTACGCACCCTATTGAGTGGCATATCATTGGATAGGTCTTTCAAAATGAAGACGATGTTTCATTGACTATTTTACAGTCAGAAGCTCCGTTAACATATTATACAGCCTGGAAGTTATGTAGGTAGGATCTCTAGCTTTACTGCAACTCTAACCATCATAGACATCTATCGACCTCATCAAAACAGTGTTTATAGATAGGAACTAACAATTAAACACAACTTAAATGTCATCAATACAAGTAAATAAAAAAAAAAATAGGTTAGTAATATAATAATAAAAAAAAAAAATTAAGTCAATTCCTACTTAGGTCAATAAGAGAATTTTTTTCTCACATTCTTTTTTCCTCTTGAGTGGCGCTTAATATGCCTTGATCAAGAAGAGTACTCTCTCCGTCTTAAAATACCTTGATCAAGAAGAGGGCTCTCTCGATTATTGAAAATTAATTAATTTAATTTAATTGATTAATTTATATTAAAAAAAACTTGATTAACATCAAGTGTCATCTACTACAAGTTTAAAAAATTTTATTAGAGCTTGATTGGATGAATAATAAGTATTTTATTAGCGATTGAAAATTTGAACAAGTGAATATATATCGAGAGTGTGAGCTAATAGTAGGAATTGAAAAAAATAGTTTCACATTGATGAGAAATAATTAATTAGTTCGCTTTTTACGCAGTCGGGTTTTTTGATTTTTTATATTTAATTGTTTATTTACTTACGTATTATCCCTACACAATGCTAGCAGCATTATATAGCCTTAATTATGATTTATTAGGAATTGTTCGAGCTAGATACATTAAGTTTGGCATGGCTGTTACTCTAGAAACGTAAATAATCACCAAGTACAGTTTTCCAAAAAAATTCGAAATTAAAATAATGCAAGAGCAAAAAAAGTTCTAAAACTGCGGTTTGTGCGATATACACTATATGGCCAAAGGTGACCGGTCACTTGCGATTTTAGACGTTTTGTTAAATATCTAGAAAAATGCATGAGGAATTAACATGAAACTGCAGGTGTGTAAACAGTATAGTATAGTATAGTATAGGTCATATATTTCCGCTAAGATTTGTTTTCCCGAAACCCCATAGGGGACCGTCAACAAATTGAAAAGGAACTAATATATTTTGGATAACCCTGTAAAAACTAATGTAGCAAAAACCTTCAAACTCGAGATTATTAATAAATGGCTTATTGTAATATACTGTGTTCATTTTTTATGAGGATAGCATGTATACTCGTAGAGAAATTAAGGTTTTTATAAAAACAATCCCATATTTCGCCAAGTTTTTTGCTTATAATTTGCAGAGTTCCTAATATAAAAAAAAAGTTCTTTGGGGCCGTTCAAATATTACGTAAGCACCTAAGGGGGGGGGGGGGGTTAGCGATTTGCTTATTTTTGCTGACAAGGGGGGAGGGGGAGTTTGAATGATGCTTACGTAAGACATTTTCAAAATCTCTTAACTTGTAAAAAAAAAAAAAAAAAAAAACTATTAAAAATTTCAAATTGAAAAAAAGAAATAGCAAAAGAATACTTAACTTGAAGTTCTGATGTCAGCTATTTTGACCGCACAAGGAAAACATAAAGAATCTCTTTTATCTAGAGGTGACTGTTCATGTTTGATGCATGAACAGACCTTAATTTCTAACAAAACAAGTACCGGAGCCCTACTATTCTGCGGTACCGGTACTAACAGCCATACCGTCCCCCTCCCCTCCTGCCACTGCAATCTGCATATTTATATTTCATACATTATTTGCCAAAATGTAAAGTATTTTTTTCTATAGAAAAATAAAAAATTTAAATGTATCTATCAGCATATACTTAGTTGTGAACTATTCCACTATTTAGCTATCACTTCTTCCGAATAGAATTCTTTGTCTAATTTTAATGTTGTTAAGTGCAGAGTTCTGCGATTAAATGTGGTAAGGATTATGATTCGGAAATAGTGTTAACACCAAAAAGGAATAGTTCGCAGCTATGCATTTTTATGAAAAAATGAATCAAATGTACAGAGATTTATATTTATATGCTGAAGAATGGAACAACGTTTTTCAATTTCCTATAAAAGGTGCATATCTTAAACTACAATCGATTCCTTCCGCATAACGATCTTTCGTGGTGAGCCCTGAAAATCAGATTAAATTAAAAATTTAACACCGTTATTGGAAAGATTCGATGCTTTTATAGTAAAGGGGGAAACCCTGCTCGACTGCTTTCTAGCCAAGACCATAAACTGATATAAAAATTGAATCCGTTTCATCTCCATCTCCTACGTGTGCGACACATTACGTCACATATAATTGTTTTGGTAAAAAAGAATGCAAAACTTGGAGATGGGAAGGAATGAAAGGGTAATTCAGGCTTCGTTTTTTCGGAAGCGTTGCTACACTGGGCTCCGGAGCCCTATATTTATGAGCTCCGCTGAATTCCGACCAATACTTAAATATTTACTAAGAACGGAGAAGTACCGGTGCTGAGCTCCGGTCGGCAACGGTGCAAATTAAGCCCTGTGCATGAGGGCTTATTATCTCTGAGAACTTACTACTATTTCCAATTGTGAGAATAGAATTGAATAGACGGATGCGATATGTTGTATTGTGACAATATGAGTCTTCCGGGAAAGCTTCGAAAACGTAAGTAAAATTCCATCTTTTTTGTTTCCACCCCTCCTCTGTCAAGTGGTTGAACCCCCATAACCATAATGACCGACTGCTCTACTGTCTGGTGTCTCTTGAGTTTTGAAAACCTCTCAGTACTGTAGTGTAGTGGTGTTTAAAATAAATAAAATCAGAAATATGTCTTCATTTCGAGAAATCTTGTGTAAAAAACTTTTTGAAAGTTTCAAAAAGTCTGCATCAGATAAACCTTTGAAGGATATCCAATGTAAAACTAATGATGTGTGGCGGTAGTACAAAAAGTCTTCTAAAACTGACAAAGAGTTAGAGGTATTGGTGCTAAAAATAATTGAGGACGAACTGCGCAAGGCAACCAAAATGAAATCAGTCTTTCTTGATTATTTTATAAAGGTAATTATAATCAATTTATTCTTAAAATTTTAAATATATTTTATCATAACTTTTAGTTTACATGATTACTTGTAAAAATTGAAAAAAAAGATAGATAAGATAAAATGATCGTGTAGCCTTGGCAAAACATGGTCAGAATGGGAATAAATAAAGACCAAAGAAATGTCAAAAAATGAGTTATTACTTTTTAAATATGGTGTAGCCAAGCTAAACCTTATTTTTTCTTTTCAAATAACTCGAAAAATAATGTATCCATGGGGGAAAAAATTAAAAAATATGTAAGTTTTGTAGCAGATAATCTTCTAACTGTTTTCAAATTTTGTACCTTACTAAAAATGATATGTAATCCAATTGAATTGAAACCAGTGTATCTCAAATTCAAAAACAGATAAATAAGGTTTCCAGTGATCTAAAAAAAGAAAAACAATCCTTAAAAAGGAAACGACAAAATGATGAATACCAAAGAAAACATCGAACCACCAAACGAACAAAGCTTGAAGAAATCTACCATGATAAATCCAGATATTAAAAAAAAATTAGCTTTGAGGGAATCAGTAGGAAGACCAAGTTTAAATGTAGATCAACCATTATTACTTAAGGCAATAGCAGACATAGCTATTATTGGAAGCGCTGCAGATGCAAAAAGAAGAAGCTAGTCAATACGAAGTGTCAAAACTCTCGATAACTTGACTGTAGAACTGAAAAAGGTTGGTTTTGCAATAAGCATGAGTGGAACATATTTTCGTTTGCTTCCAAAAAATTCCTCAACCATCGAGGGTCGAAGACATGTCACCACAGTGCCGATAAAACTTTCTTCGGTTCAGACTGATTATTACCGATCTCACATTGATACCCAATTTGCAGTAACATCCATCCGCTATTTAGAAATTTTAGCTTCAATTCTTGGACCCATGCAAGTGTTTCTTCTTTCACAGGATGACATAGTGCGTGTACCATTGGGAATTACAGCAGCCAATAAACAGTCCCCGATACTGATGTGATGAATATGGAGTATCGTGCATCCTTACCCGACCACGACTGGGTCATCGCTGAACGCCATAAACTTATCCCATCTGTTTACGCTGGTATTATGATTGCTCCTGGCATGGCAGGTCAAAGTAAACCCATAGGTTATTCTGGTCCAACGTTTATTGCTATAAGAAGTGGGAAACTCAGTTCTTCCACAGCAAATACTCATGCTCAGGATTTTGAAACTGTTAATACTCAAAGACTTTGAAAAATTAGTGAAAACAGAACAGGGTTTCATGAAACCTGTAATCATAGTTACGGTTGATGGAGCTCCAGACGAGAATGCCCGCTACCAGAAAGTTATATCGTTTGCTATTAACCATTTCAAAAAGCATTATTTGGATGGAAATTTCACTGCGTGCAATGCTCTTGGAAGAAGTGCATATAACTGAGTAGAAAGGCGAATGGCACCACTCAGTCGAGAACAGTTGTGGTCTTATACACCCTTATGACCATTATGGTTCCCATCTCGATGGGAACGGTAGCACTGTTGATGAAGAAATAGAGCAAAATATCTTTGCATATGCTGGTAAAACTCTCGCAGATATCTGGAACTCATTAAACATTGACGGTTATCCTGTTACTGCCACATATGTTGATTCAGGCGAACCAAACTCTCTTGGTTATGACTTGGATTGGTATTCGAAGCACTTACAAGAAAATCAATACTTGCTGCAAATTATAAAATGCGAAGAAAAGAATTGTTGCTCTCCTGCACGTAGTGGATTATTTCGCATATTAACAGGACGATTCATTCCTCCTCCAATTAAAATGATACAATCGTCAAATGACATCATTACAAGTGAGAAAAGGGAATTTATAGATTTAAGTCTCCGTCTGGCCTTAAATCTCAATATTACAGCAGAGGGATTTTTAAAGATGCTGTATGATTATTTTTGCCCTTCCATAAAATTGCAATTATCCCCAAGAACTTGTGGAAGTTGTGGCCAATATCATGCATCTTAGAAGTCAGCAAGCAGACACAAAAAAATTCAGCACAGTGAAAAAAGCCTGCCTTATACGATCATTGAAAATAGCTGCTCGTCGAGCAAATGAACTTATGTGCTTCGTAAAATTCGTGAAAGATACAGAAGATGTTGAGTATATCAAGGAAGATGAAGTTGATCAAGATTGCATCCGAAAAGAATGCGATGAAGATAATCAAGTAAAACTGGAAACCAATATCATAACAGATATGGAAAAATGGCTTGAGCAGCCGTGGTCAGCATCGGAATAGATATAGGCATGTTCAAATTTAAATTTTTCAAATGGCTAAGTTCTTCTAAAATTGTGATCTAAGAAATTTTCTTAAATAGAATTGTAAGGAAATAAAACAAGCATTTATTATTATTTTTTTTAAGTCTAGTAGAGTTTTTTTTTTTATTTGTATTGTGTCCTAATTTTTTTTTAAGTGGAGGGGGGGGGGTTGCAATTTTCTTACGTAATTATTAAGGGGGGGTTTGCGATTTGCTTATTTTTGCTGACAAGGGGGGAGGGGGGGGTCAAAAATTGCCAAAAATATGCTTACGTAATATTTGAACAGCCCCTTTTCAGAAAATATGACAAACAACATTGTACATAATACTCTGCAATCAGAATTAAAAACTAATAAAAATTAGATGACAAAATGAGGAGGTTTATTAAAAAATGTTTCACTGCGCATGCGCGAATGCAATCAAAATATAATGTGCATAATGTATTAGCTAATTATATAGAGTAAGTTTTGTGATAGTCTCAAAATCATAGAATGAAAATTCTGAAAATTATCGTCGATAGAATAAGCTCGAAATCCGTTGTTTCCAAAAAGATGAGGGGTTGTATCAAATATCTGTTGATTAGTGCAAAGATAGCGTGCACAATATTGCACGTACTACTAGATTTGGATACAACCCCTCATCTTTTTGCTTCCTTTTGGGAACAACGGATTTCGAGCTTATTCTATTGATGATAATTTTCAGAATTTTCAAGCTATGATTTTGAAACTTTCACAAAACTTGCTTTATATAATTAGCTAATACATTATGCATATTATATTTTGATTGAATTCGCGCATGCGCAGTGAAACATTTTAGTAAACCTACTCATTTTTCATTCAATTTTTATTATTTTTAATTCTGATTGCAGGGTATTATGTACAATGCTGTTTGTCATATTTTCTGAAAAGAACTTTTTTTATAATAAGAACTCTACACATTATAAGCAAAAAACTTGTTGAAGTTTGGGACTGTTTTTATAAAAACCTTAATTTCTCTACGAGTATACATGCTATCCTCATAAAAATGAACACAGTATATTACAATAAGCCACTTATTAATAATCTCGAGTTTGAACGCTTTTGCTACATTAGTTTTTACAGGGTTATCCAAAAGATATTCGTTCTTTTCAATTTGTTGACGGTCTCCTATGGGGTTTCGGGAAAAAAATCTTCGCGGAAATATATGACCTATACTATACTATTTACGCACCTGCAGTTTCAGGTTAATTACGCATGTATTTTTTTAGATATTTAACAAAACGTCTAAAATTGCAAGTGACCGGTCACCTTCGGCCATATGGTGCATGTAGTTGGTATAAAAGCTTGGTTTTTGGCATGGTGGTTACTTTTAAGGTATAATGAGAATGAGAATAATAAAAAATAATGAGATTATTCCATAATATATTCAAGTAACCGTTTTCTATAATAGCGAGTGACTGTAAAGCTAAAACTGCAGGTTTTCAAAATGTGCTTATTAATTTAAATTAATGCATGATTAGCATAAAATTGTGTATAATTATATTTTTTACAGTCTAAGAAAATGTTTTACATTTAACCCCTCTCTTTTCACAATTCATACTCACAGACATATTATCTATAACTCAATGAAATTACAATAAATGCTTTTTTCCTACGTGACACGTGTGTCAATGCTTTTCCGAGAGCAAGTTGTTGTACTCGTTGCTGCATTACTAATGGAATACATTCTTTAAATTTGTGTACTATTCCTCTGGAACAAATGGTTCGAAAGACACACAGATTGTGATAATTTGTTCAATCACAATCAAAAACAGCTTTTTACAACTTTATAGTTACTAATTTAATTCTTATTTTACAAAGATTTTTACTTGGGTCGTAAAAAGCTTGGTCTTAGATATAATTGGGAGCAAAAAGCGTAAAACAGGGCGTTTGAAACTGAAAGAGATCTGCAAAGTGTATGTTTCATGTTTTTTCTGAAATTCGATGGTCTATTATTGTTTCGAACATGGAACAAAGACAGAAGTGAAATTAAGAAATGGCCCATTGTATAATACTTAAACTCAAAACGTCTGTGTGGCAGGAAATGACCATTCTTTTAGCATAAGACGTCTCGAAAAGTGACTTAGTCCAAATAACCAATTTTCACAAAACCAATGCATGTAATATGCGCTTTCACAGTTTTAAGTAGAATTTTCGCCGTTTAATTGAATCACTTTGTTGAATAGAGTTTGATTTCTCAAAACAGCGGATTTCGAAAAACGCCAAAACGTTTAAATATCAATTTTGGTTTTGATTCATATAAGAGGCAATTATAGTAATTTTTCTTACCTCTGGGGGGTGTTTTAACCCCCAAACCCCTCCCGTGGCTGCGCCACTATTTATCTTATTAAATAATGCTCCGCAAATCCAAACAAAGCATGGCTTTTGCTAGTATTAAAAAATCGGGAAAAACAGTTTTTTTTTTTAATTTATTTTTTATTTTCTATACAATATTACTTTAAAATGTTTGATTGTTGCAGTTTCCTTACCAATTTGGTCTATTTTGGCGAGCATTTATGGGCGAATTATTAAATCCATTGTTTTATCACCTTCCGCGTACAATTGTAGGAGTTATAGAGCATATTTTGTGGTTTATAACTTGTAGCGGGCTGATTAGAAAATGAATTAAAATTAATCTATTAGTTGATAATTAAGATAAGGAAAATATTAAAATGCTGTATTGCCATCGAAAAAACACCTTTGTACATATATTTTTATAATTCTGGCCTATCAGAATGTGGTTTCAAAATCGAAATGTGGTCTAAAATTATGAGACAAACTTTAAGGGGAGGTAGGGGGCATCACAAGGATTCAGATTTGCATAGCAACCCCTAGTCGGAAACGCTTTCTTGTCGTGGTAGTGACGATAAAACACTAGAAAGACAAGACACGAATAAGAGGAGAAAACATGTTTATTATCCTTAGTACAGCAAAAAACTAAGAAAAAAGAATATTAAAGAGACAATGACAATCATCAAAGTTGGTGTTCGAAAGTACGATCCCGGGCCGTGATGCATGGAAGCGCATCTCCGGCGCATGGAAGATCTCTAATGTTCACGAAAATACCAGGAGTGTCTCGGACTTCTCCAGCAGCTGCCACGTTGCGTGCAACAAGTTCCTCAGCACTTTCCAGCATTGTCCCAGCATTTTTTCACCACTAAGATTAATAAACATGTTTTCTTTCCCTGTTCGTGTCCATTCTTTCTTGCGTTTTGTGTCGTCACTACCGCGCCAGGAAAGTATTTCCAACCATGGGTTGCTTTGAAAATCTGAATCCTTGTGATGTCCCCTACCTCCCCTTAAATTTTGTCCCATGACTTTAGACTCACACTATATTTACGCTTTGACTATTTAAATGAACTGATACGGTAAACTTATTTTTTCTTTTTTTTTTTCTTTTTTTCTTTTTTTTTTTGTTTTGGGGGGGGGGGGGGGTGCTCTTCTAAAAATTTAGTGTAGTATTTACAACTTTAATGTATCGCAAACTTATTTATTTTGTAAGCAATATACATTTAAAAAAATTAAGTATAACTGAATTGGAACACAAATTTTAGCTTCATATTTTATAAAATCTTATACTTCCAATGTATCAGAATAAAGATGGTATTTTCATTAGCTTTTTTTGTGTTAAAGTTACACTGTAAAACAAGTTGGAAATTCCACGCCAAACGTCGCAAATGAGGTGCGTTCGTATACTATAACTAGTTTTAGAAATATTTTTTGCACCGCATAGTGTACTGAATGTATATTTTAGTGCACTTCATAAGTGAATAACCATTTTATTCTGTTCGAAAGGCTGTAACATCATTAAAATGCACTTGAAATATTTTTTCCCATTGGCTGTAATGTAACGAAAAACTTTTGACTGTCGCTGTCATTAAACTATCCATCCGATTTTCATAAAATTTGAAATGACTCGATAAAATTTTGCAATAATTATATATTTAAAATTCCAGACCATTCAGTTGAGTAGTTTTTGCTCTGTTATATGCGGACGGACGGACTGAACGACCACTATAGGTGCTACGTATTTATATAATTACGAACGCACCTAAAAAGACAACTGTCTTATACACCGGGAGGCGGTACAACAGACAATCACCTCATTGAGTTCACGGCTGAAATTCCAGAATTAGTTAAAACTCGATTCGCATATTAAAACGCAATCCGTCTGCCAAGTCGTATGTTGGTGAAAAACACCTAAAAACCCGCTTTCAACGGTTGACTCATAGGTTTACCACTGCGTTTTCCTGCTCCTAGTCCTCCATGTTTTCATACCTTTATGTGCAATTAATAATTACTTTACTATACGTCGAGAAACCAATTTAGAAATCGTAGTTAAAATAATGTTTCACATTTTCTTTCCAAAATACAAAGAAAGAAAAAATTTTTAATAAATTCACTTGCTTGTGTTTTCTATCAAACGTAAAAAAAGCTGTGAATTTTCCATAACCGAGTTTAATGTATTGTAATGGAAATTTCGGAAAAAACATGGATTGCCGTAAAAATATTAGGCGTGATTTTCATGATGAACATAGAATGTTCATAAAGAGTGTTTTTTAAAAATTAATTTTACTTTTATACTTATTTTCCCTATTTTTACGGAACCCCCAAATATTTTTGTACATCAGATGAAGAGCTAGGTTGTTTTTCGATCTAAAGCATCATAAATGTTATTACCTCTTTTATAGTGGACTGGAACATTTCTATAATTACTAATTTTATGGCGTTGTCTCGAATTCTTTCAAAACGAATTCGTAACATTTTTAATCTAAAACATACAAACAATAATATTTCTTTCTCTGCTGTCGCGTGATGTTATTTGCTAGCAATGAAACCGAACAGACTATTAACTCGGAAAAAAAGAGAAAAAACTTCTCCTATTTTCCTCTGGTAGTCATATGAGCCTCGCCGCATCCAATTAGAGTTTAATTATCGACAAAAATGCTTCTCTGATGCTACCGCGGCACGCAATTTTCTTCTCACCCGTCACACTGTAACCGCAGGTGTTACGTTCCGAAAGCAACTTTAAATATAAAATCGGGTGTTTTATCCGATCATTTGTAATTTCGAGGTTACACTTTGTGAGTGATCAGAGGAATATCTGTTCTTTTCTCTATGGGAATCAATGTGTTGTAATTTATGGTTTATTTTGACGCTATACGAATTTGTGCAAAAATTTAGAAATCAATTTATGTGATGGGTTAATCACTTTGCCGCGATTTTCGTTTACATAATTTTTAATCTTTTATCACTGGCTTTTCAAAATCATCACGTATACGTGATTTATTTTTTTTTTTTTTTCTAAGCCTGAATTTTTGTTCGAGCCTTATGACCCAACGGTACTTTGAAGTACCACATCAAATAATTAGTCGTAATTAACAAAAAAAAAATCTTTTTTTTATTTTATATATCTTCTAATGCATCACAATAATACAAGGGAAAAAAGTTTCGAAGAGATAGTTTTCTAAATTCATAATTCGGAATATAAAGGGTTAAAATGCACTTACATGAGTACGCAAAGGAATTTTGTTTATCTGTTATATACAGTGTTGGCTGTTGGGTATGAGCACGTTCATTGAACGAAAACTCACGAACTTAGTTCACTATCTGTGAACGTTGAGTTGAACTTGACTCACTTTTTGATAAATGAACGTGAGTTGAACGAAAGTTCAAAAAATCTGTGAGTGTGAACGAAATTTACAACTCAAACTCAATTTTTTTCATAATTTATTTAAAAATTTTCCAGCCGTTAAGAACACGTTTTTCCCATCCAAATGCCATTTAGAGGCCTACACGGAGTCGACATGGGTCGAGTCTGATCATCAGTTTTTCTGGGTCGTGCCCGGGTCCAACTTTCCCTGGAGGCTCGAGCCGGGCCGAACCTGACTTATTTCTGGGCATGTGCTTTATTCTTCCTAGAAGTCTACACCGACCGAAATTTTCTGATCCGGTCACAACCCTGTTTGTATGAAAATTATTGACCCATCCTGTCTGACTCGTGCAAAAATCTGTTTAAGGAACAGCCTCCTTGGGTCAACAATTTTTGTCGAAAATACATGATTTTTCAATTACCATTATTCTAAAATTAAAATTATCTTTAAAAAATAGTATATATACATTTCTAGGAGTTAGGGATACAGTGCTGTAAAACCTATTATAAGAATCTGTGTATGGCGAAATCCTGTTTTAAACGGAAAATTTTCTTGATCGGTGAAAAATGGATATAATAATCCGTTTAAAAATATATAATACATTTGCAAGAGATGACAGACCTTATAGAAAAGAAACTTAACTACAACGATTTTTTCCTCTCCTATGTGATTCGGTCTTACAAGGTTTTTCGATGTAGAATTTTTCAGATCTTTAAGTTTCCAAGCCGTGTAAATGGTTAATGGCATTAATAATAATTCAGATATTTACATACAAAGAGAGATCCATTAAAAAATCAATATAGTTACAATGGGACATATAGAAAGAAATGTAGTAGAATGTGCATGTCCATTAAGAATTATTCTAGAGTGAATCCAACCTACAGAAAAGAAATTAGAGTAACCCCGTCTCGAAAAAAAAAAAAAAAAAAGGTACATCCCGATCCGATGCAAGACTATTCAACGATCCCGAAGTGTCTGCTATTCAGGGATTTTACTATATTTGAGTATTAAAGAATATAGATAGTGTTTGCTGGAGGCCATTTTTGAAGGGTGCAGCGCTCTGTCTTTTTTAAAATCGGCAAAATTCGCCCTTTTCTTTTTAAAAATAATGAAATCCATGCCGAAATGTTCCCAACAATCGCCCATGAAAGTATTTCTTTCCTGTACCACGAATTTTGCGAATCCCCACCAAGGCCGAAACTAGAGGGGGGGGGGGCATGTGCCCCGGGCACCAGAACGGGTCGCCAAATGAAGATTGGTTTTTACTAGTCACGCGGAGAAACTCGCTTGCTAATGTTAAATCTATGGGAGCATTCTTTTCAAATTTCTCGCTTGCATTTTAATATTTTTAAATTATTTTTTTTTCTTAGGATTGCTGAAGTTGATCTTTAACGTTGTTAGTTTGTATGTTTTCGGCTTTGGTTGCAATTTTTTTTCTTTTTTTATGAGACTACTTTCACTTTCGGAACCGGTTCCAAAAGTGAAAGTAACTTTATAAAAAAAAAGCTGCAACCAAAATCGAAAAAAAATCCCTGCCGGCCCGGCCTACAGGCAGAGGTTGATTTCGAAGTTAAGTATACTAATTTCACCAACAAAAACTAAATCCTTATTACATATAAATCCACTTTAACAGTTTTATCTGTCTGCTTTTGACGAGTTTTTATTTCCTTTTTATAAAATAGCTGGTTTTATCAGAATCATGTTAAGGCGATATTAAAAAAAATATTTTTCCATACTCAACAACTCGAAATTTTCTGGCACATTTACAGATTCATTTTTAATTAAAAAAAATATGAAACATGCTGACGTGATTTTTGAAAAGATTTATAAGCGACCTGTGTTTTTATTTTTATTTCAATTAATTAAAACTTGATTAATAAACAATTATTTTCTCAGTAGGGCAATATTTTTCGTTTCTAACACAATCGCTTCGGGAAATTCTGTTCAAAATGCCCACTTTGACATCATTTTTTGAAATATATTCTGCCTCTATCAAAAAATCGATCATTACTGTACATTAGGGTGGGTCGAAAAAACCGAAATTTTTATATTCGAAATGTAATAGCGCGGAAAAGTTGCCTTTTGTAATACAGAATAAATTTCTAAAATATTACATCGATCGGTTAATATCTTTTACTGCCGCAAGGGGGTCAAAATTTCAAAAAATCGCAAAAAACATGTTTTTTTTATCCTTTTTTTTTAAATTATCCAAACATACCAATACAATTTTTAATAGAACGCAATAGCTACATGAAGATATGAGAAATGTCCCGGTAAACGTTCATTATGATGAAATCATATCTTTATTTGCCACAAAAAGACCATACTTTTTGTAAAAATTTCAAAAATTTCAATTTTTCATTTTTTTTCTAATTTTTTCTAATTTCTATAATATGTCTAGAAATAAATAATTTTACTTTATATCTATTAATATATCATAATTTTTTATAACTATTTATAATAGACTTGAAAATAAAGTTAATCATTCATTTTTCTTGACGATCGCTTCATCTACTGATGTTTTACTTCATAACAGCCAATTCATGCCACAAAAATTATATAAAATGAGCAAAATGTTTTAGTATTTTATTAATTAAAATGTAGAGATGTTTAACCGAAACGGGTTAAATAAACTTAAAATGAAGAAGAATTTAATGTAAATGAATTTTATAATATAACTTGCTTTCAGATGAAGCCATTATTTCTCGAGAGGCCAAAACTGATCAGATGTGATCCTCCCTCTGTTCTAGTAAACAAACTTTATCAGTGCTTCAATGAATAATTTCCCGCATCTTTCTAGTGATTGAGTGGGACAAGGAAAGTTATAATAGCTGGTATCTTTAATCGAACATTTTAAACTCTCCAGCGTTTTTAGTCGATAAAGAAACCGTAACAGGTGGTTCCGTTAGTTTTCAGTTTTGTCAGTAGACTAAAGCCATACAATTTTAAGCTTCAGTGTTGAAGTCTGCTATGATAAAGTGACGGATGGCACTATTCTAGTCCACAGAACTTCGTGCTTTTGCAATTTTCTTCAAAGCTGGGGCCCTGATGTTCTTCTCTTCATATGCTATCTTTCCAAAGAGGCTATTTGTATGATTTGCGAAATAGTCATTTCGTGAAAATACAGGAACTATAATCTTTCGTAGATTATCTGTCAAGTAACCTAAGTTACTAACTATAGTTCACAAATTCTGGAAAACATGAGTGATTCTTTTTAATTGTGAACCAACTGATGCAGTACATTTTCAGGATGTACTCAAAGAGTATGACAAGTTAAGAAGAGCGTTTCTTTGTTCCAACGTAGAGTCTCAAAATTCGAATAGCAGTAATGATCTACCTTGCGTGAAATATTTGTCCAGGGACTCAGCAAAAAAGGTCAATTGTATACACGCGTGTTGAAAGAGCTTGCAATATTTCAGAGCTATACTTCTGGTCAGTTGACAAATCATCTTTATCAACAGCTAGGTGATCAGATTAAATTGGCTTAAATTTTGCAATTGGTAATAATTCGCAAATCGCAAGAGATCAACCAATTGGGCCACAATATGATAGAGAACCTGTTTTTTGTCATCAAGATGTTTGAAAAGATGTCTCAGTGAAAGCTCATTGAAGTGAGGTCAAGGAAGCCAATAAAGTGGTTTTTTAAAAGTTGTTCTCAACCAATCCTACTATAACACCACCTTTGCATCCTTTTTTGAAGACAGTTCCGCGAAATTAAACTGCAATTATTATTCCAGTCGGGATTTCATTTTTCTTCAAAAAACCTATAATGTCATTGCATATGGAAGTCGCCTTGCCAGACGATGGGGTCAAATGACGAAAATAATTCAGACCTGGTTCTAGTACAAAGAGATATGTTCCTCCTTGACTTCGCAAAGATGAAACTTTGCCACCTCTTTAACCTGGCAGATATTTCTATCTTTAGGGCCATCAAAGTATAGAGTAAAAGGAGTACATTACAAAAAAAAAAAAAAAAACGAACAAAGTGAAACGTGGCCCTCTAGCAGCGAGAAATTAATTTTACGTGCAGGCAGCTGCAGGTGTTTCTATCATTGAGCAATTTTTTTTATAGAATTACAGTGATCATGGTTAACAATGTGCATGAAATTAACAACATAAAATACCTTTCCCAGCCTATTAGAAATGTAAAAAATCTGAAAACATTACAAAAGTTATGAAAATTGAAAAAATGAAAAACTTTAATTTTTAACATTTTTTAGAAGTATTGGCCCTGTTCTGGCGGTAAAAGCAACGATGTCACAAAAATGAAATGTTAATGTTACATTACTAATATCTTGGCGTGGCTATTGCGTTCTATTAGAAATTGAATAAGTATGTTTGGATAATTAAAATAAAAAATTGCTAAAAGTATGTTTTTTGCGATTTTTTCGAAATTTGGACCCCTTGCGGCGGTAAAAGATATTAACCAATCGGTGTAATATTTTACGTATTTTATCTTTTTTACAAAAGGCAACTTTTCCGCGCTATTACGCTTCGATTATAAACATTTCGGTTTTTTTCGACCCATTACATAGTTACATTATATAGTTTCTGAATAAGAGAATCTAGCAATTGGATGTGTTTGAGAGCAAAAATGAATTTAAAAATGAGTAAGAAAATAGACAGTTTGGATTTGAATGCACCCTAATAAGGTGATTTTTTTCTTCAACCGCTATGTATTTTTAATTTGTTTTTGCTGTAAGAATTGACCCTATCAAAAACTTGTCTCTATAAATGTTGAAGACAATATTAAGAAGATATATGATAAATTCATGGAGATTTTATATCTTGTGAATTGACGGAGTTATGAAAATTTTTCTTCTTCAACCCCCCTTTTTTGTTTTCGTTTTTAATTTTTTTAATTTTTTTTTTTTTTTTTTTTTTTCGGTACGAATTGGTCTTATCAAAAACTTGTGAATATAAAAGTTGTAGATAATATTAAGGAGATGTATAATAAAATTATTGGATTTGATATCTTGAGCATTGGCGAAGTAAGGAATTTTTTTCTCCCAAAAACCCTATTTTTTGCGCTCCTTGAGCCTATTTTAAATTTTATCAAAAATCTGTGATGCATGAATTTTTGGCGTTATTTTTAGAAGTAATAAAAACTTTAAACTGATTTGATGTGTACAAAAATTAAGAAGTTATGGGGTTTTTTCGTTTTTCACAAAACCCCTCCCTATTTCCATCCCCTTTGTCCGCTTTTGCCCATTAACGAACTTGAGCGAGATTTTATGTCCCTTGATTTTATGTATCAGTTTGGAAGAGATTTGTGCAGAATTGCGGAAGTTATCGTGTCCAGAAGAAAGTGATAACACAATTGCTTCGGGAAATTCCGTTCAAAATGCCCACTTTGACATCATTTTTTGACATATATTCTGCCTCTATCAAAAAATCGATCATTGCGGTACATTATATAGTTTCTGAATAAGCGAATCTGCCAATTAAATGCGTTTGAGAGCAAAAATGAATTTAAAAATGAGTCAGAAAATAAGCAGTTTGGATTTGAGTGCCTCCTTAATGCAATGATTTTTCCAATATAATCCGCTTTGGGAAATTCGGTTCAAAATGCCCACTTTAACAGCATTTTTTAAAATATATTCTGCCTCTATCAAAAAATCGACCATTACGGTACATTATATAGCTTCTGAGTAAGAAAACGTACCAATTGTAAGCCTTTCAGAGCAAAAATGAATTGTAAAATGAGTCAGAAAATACGCAGTTTGGATTTGAATACACCCTTACTTAGAGGATTTTTTTCTTCAACCGCTATGTATTCTTAATTTGTTTTTGCTGTAAGAATTGGTCCTATCCAAAACTTGTCTATATAGATGTTGTAGACAATATTAAGAAGATATATGATAAATTCATGGGGATTTTATATCTTTTGAATTGACGGAGTTATGGATATTTTACTTCTTCAAACCCCCTTTTTGTTTTCGTTTTTAATTTTTTTTTGCGATACGAATTGGTCCTATCAAAAACTTGTGAATATAAAAGTTGTAGATAATAATATTAAGGAGATTTTTAATAAAATTAATTGGAATTGATATCTTGAGAATTGACGAAATTATGATTTTTTTTCTCCCAAAAACCCTATTTTTTGCGCCCCTTGAGCCCATTTTTAACTTTATCAAAAATCTGTGATACATAAAATTTTGGCCCTATTTTTAGAAGTAATAAAAACTTTAAACTGATTTGATATGTACAAAAATTAAGAAGTTATGGGGGGTTTTCGGTTTTCACAAAACCCCTCCATATTTCCATCCCCTTGGTCCGATTTTGCCCATTAACGAATTTGACCGAGATTTTATGCCCTTTGATTTTATGTATCAGTTTGGAAGAGATTGGTGCAGAATTACGAAAGTTATCGTGTCCAGAAGAAAGTGATATATATAGATAGATAGATAGATACATAATACATATACATATATATATATATATATCCAAAAACTAAACCAAAATTCGAAACCACGAAACTGATCCAACGATAAATAAACTAAACCAAATGACAACAACAAAATAACTAAAAACAACTAACTTCAAAAACAACATACTTTAAAAACGGCAAACTTTAAAATCATTCAAACTAAAACCAGAAGAAATTGAATCAACGGAGACAGGCGGCATGCACTTGCGACATACAACTGCGGGGTTAAAACCAGTTTTTATGTGTACAACGCTCCCCCAACAACCTCTCAAGACCAAAAAGAAAAAACTAACAAATCGAATAAGCTGCCTAGACCCATCGAAAACCAACAACTGAACGTGAAACCTCAAACAATCGTGCACGCAATCCCTGAACAGTCAAAGCCACAGTTACTCCTCTCTTCGCATCCACATTACCTCTAAATCTCTGCGATAAGTCTTACACTTTACGAAATTTCGCAGCAGACTCTTCAAAAATCTCTCAGGATAGCCTATATATATATATATATATATATATATATATATAAAGTTTTTTACTGAGGGTGGTTTTGGGTTCTAGGGATCATGATCGGTGTAGATCTGCAAAAATATTTCAGAAATTCCAACATAGGAACGATCCCAATAGGTAGTATTTCATACGAAATCT